>JARKHS020013808.1:0-36957 GCA_030143305.2 Amblyomma americanum
GCTATACTGCGCCCTTTCCTTTCGTCGATAACGTTTTCTTTCCTCAAAATATGCGGGGTGCGCTCGAAAAGCACAAGCCTCACGACCCACCACAAACGGGCCGAACGGGGGTAGTGCATGCAGAGGAGGGCATAACCCCGGGTCGACGCTTGGCCAACGTCACGACGCGTCAAACCGTCGGTTGCCGGCATTTTCAATAAAGTTTTTCCTACCTACCTACCTATGCTTTCGCATAGTTGAGGTGCCCGTCGAGATGTGAGCTATACTGCGCCCTTTCCTTTCGTCGATAACGTTTGCTTTCCTCAAAGCACATGCTTTCGCGGGGCTGAGGTATCCACCAAGCTGTCGAGATCTGAGAGCTATTGCGCCCTTTCCTTTCGTCACTAACATTTTCTTTCCTCAAAACACGCGTTTCCTTTCCTCAAAACAGGCTTTTGCGGGGTTGAGGTATCCACCGAGATGTCGATACGTGAGAGCTATACTGCGCCCCTACCTTTCGTCGATAACGTTTTCTTTCCTCAAAACACATGCTTTCGCGGGGTGTAGGTGTCCACTGATATGTCGAGATCTCAGAGCTACTGCGCCGAACAACGTGAGGGAGTCGCGGCTCCCGTCGCCTTTTGAGCTCCTTAACGCCCTCGCGTTAAAGCTCAAGACATGTGGATAAATTTCCTGTTTACAGCTAGGATCGGCTTATTTTTTGACGCTGCAGTACATAAGGGGACTCAAAAACAAATGATTTGAAGGCATACTGTTGCGTTTCGAACCTGAGCCCCTGGATTGTGGCGCCGTTTGGGCGCTCCTTTGTTGTGGCACTCTGAGCACTGTCCCCGCAGCCCGACCGAGTTGGCTTTCTTGCAGCACCGGTGCCTGGAAGCTCCGGCCTTTTACTTCGCTGTTCGTTGGCAGTACGCGATGCAGAACCAGACGCCTGGTCACCGTCGTCGAAAACAGTGGGGGCACTTCCGCACTGCACAGCGCGTACTACCATCGCATACCATTTGCAGGGGCCGTTACCCTTCAAGTACGGCTGCGCCTCAAACCATACCTTCTGCCCCACTCAGAAGGCGTCCACCAGCTTTTATCCGCACGGGAGCAGAGATCTAGGCATGCTTCGCCTGCTGAAGAAATAGCGCTCGTCGTCTCTTTCCCCGAACTTAATTACACGGTGGCCAGGTCGGATGAATGAGACCATTCCCACCCGGTCGGCGATTACCTGCTTGTCGTCGGGGCCACGCGGCTCTGGCGCTTCTGCAGGTGTGTTTCCGGCGTCTACATAGCGCACGACCTTCGCTTTGTATCCGCAGTAAGACCGCACAGGGCCCCACGCTGTCTCTATTTCGACGAGATCGCCAACCTTCAGCCCTCCGGAACCGGCGGGCCACCCTGTGGAGTCGCTAAAAGGAAAATGGACACTGTAACGGTCGGAGTGGTGTCACGATGAAATCGCTGTTCCTCTCATTGATGGCTGTGATTCGACCCTTGGCCGAGGAACTGTTCTACTGCGCATGTGTCAATAGAGGTGCACGAGGTGCACTGGAGGTGCAGGCGTAGACTCTTCCAACTGGTTCGACGCATATCTCGCCTGAAAACTTGCAAGTGGCCAAGCGAAATCGTGGCCTCTGACGAGTCGAACCATCCGAATGTCCTGGCTGGCAGCCGCGCGAGCTGTCTCTGAACACGGACGATCGGTACGCCGCTGTTCTCCTTCTGCACTATCGTCTTGAATATTTTTCAACATTTATTTATTTATTCCACACAAAAAGTGAAAAGGGAGGGAGGAGAAAAAGTTGTTTTAACACAGCTTGACAGCGCTCCATCTCCCCAAAGGCAACAGTAACAGCTTGCATATATGCTCCAAGATGCACCAACATGCTCCAAGATGGAACGCAGAACGGCGTCGTCGTCATAAAACTAAGGCGCATTCATTCGGCTGCGGACGCTGCAACACAAGATAGGAACCGAAGTCAGTACAAGATAACCTAAAGAACAATCTACTACTTATCCTGCACTGATTTGAACCATGAAAACCTTTCAAACCTCTCCTCCCCATACGCTCTCCCCGAGTGTATACACCTACTGCTGACAAATCTGTCGAGTGCTCCAAGGCGTGACAATACAGGATCTGATAGGCCGAATTGATGAGTCTGCCGAAGAATCGCTACATCATGGTTGTATAGAGAACGGAGGCATCTCCCTGTCGTGCACATGTTCGTTCTGCTAGAGATCGGTTAAGGGCCGTTGTACGATCGTTTCGGAGCGCCTTCCGCCTCGTCCGCTTCGCGAGCGGGCCTGGCGGATCCGCCTCGTTCGGCGAACGCATGGAAAGTTGGTCAACTTCAACTTTCTGGCGGACGAGCGCATCCGGCCGGGGACCGGATTGCAGCTATTGGCTGCTTTTCCCGTGACGTCAGTGACGTCCGAGCCCCTCCTCCCTCCGCCTCGGTTCTGCTCTGCCGGGGCAAGATGGCCATCCGTCGACTGAACTGGGGAGCGCGGCCTGGGCAGTGGCAGCGATGTCGCGAAGCGTGTTATATTGGCCACATCTTGATATTACCAGTGTTCAGAGCGACTGCAAACTTCGCCGCGTTCAGCAGTGGCGAGCGATAGTTCCACTAGTTGAATTCTATAATCATCTATGTTGACGGAGTTGACAGAGCGCCTCTTCAAACCGATGCAAGACCTGTGCAGTGGCGGTGTCACGAAGTGTTTAATTCGAACTGCTTGTGGCTTTTGCATGCGTTTGTAATTCCTGCTGCGGCTCTGCAAACCGACGCAAGACCTGTGCAGTGCAATGGCGGTGTCACGAAGTGTTTATTTCGAGCTTCAACACGCACACCATGGCGATGCCGAAGCGCAGCCTACTAGGCCTAGGTGCAGGTCGCCGAGGAACGGAAAAAAGTACCACGTGACCACGAAAAGAGGTTATTATTTGGGGGGGGGGGGGGCGCTCGTACGGGAAGTAGGTAGGGAAGGGGGGGGGGGAGCGCAGTGTGCAGGGATATCGGGGTTTGGAGAGGGGGGCAGGAAAGGAGGCAAGGGAGAAGGTAGTCGGGCGCATACCGATCTGACCCTTGGGATGCGGAAGCCCATTTCGGCGCGTGGAGCGATTCTGGCGGTGCGCTCGCGCCGGCTAGGTTGCCATCAGCCGGAGAAGGCTATTGGACAGACGGATTTGCTGGGCGCGCCAATCGGCATGCTGGGACCATCCGCCTCGCTCGCAAGCGCCAAAGTGATCGTACAACACCTTTCCGCCTCACGTCCGCCTGGCGGCCGAAAACTGGCGGACCGCTCGCGAAGCGGACGAGGCGGAAGGCGCTCCGAAACGATCGTACAACGGCCCTTAGGCGACCCCTTTGCATCGCGCTAGGGAGATGTCGAAACGCCGCCTTTCTGGGCTGCCGAAAACAGGTTCCGGCGTGAAAGCGCCAGCCAGGTATACGCAGAACAGTCCAGCGAGCACTATGGCGATGCTGCTGTTGTTGGTGATTGACATATACCCACACGAGGAGGGGAGGCCACGAAAGGAATTCAGTCTGGTATTACCGGGCAGGTAAAGAAAACAGTTAAAAAAGGAGTAGCGACTTCAGTACAAATAAAATTCAAAAACATAACATGAGCTCAGATTGACGGAAAAAAACCATGAGTAAATAAAATAAACATAACACACACACACAAGTTCAGCGTGATAGGCGGCCTTGTAGGTAATCATTCCAGGAGAAGAAAAATGAACTCGTGACCCGCCGGGGTGGCTCAGGCGTTAGTGCGCTCGGCTACTGGTCCGGAGTTCCCGAGTTCGGACTCGAACGCGGCGGCTGCGTTTCGATGGAGGCGAAACGCTAAGTCGCCCGTGTGCTGTGCAATGTCAGTTCACGTTAAAGGGAAGCTGAAACGGTTTTCAAATTGCATGAAACGCTTTGGTTCGGAAGAAGGGACTTTGAAAATGATGTGTGTATATTTTTTCTCGATTCTGTTCGCAAAATGAGCCGCAATCGCTGGTTAAAAACCCGGCGCCGACACGCCCTCTTCGCCTCCGGAAGCGCCGAATGGGGGGAAGAAACTGGCGGAAGTGACGCCATTCACGGGTAGTCTGCCGGCCGTCCTGTTTTGCTTACTGCTTTTCGGCCCGCGCTTTGGTGACGACGGATCCATAATTTGCAAAACGCAGTTCTCAAGCCAGCTGAAGAAACGCGCTACGCAGCAACACAGTCAGTGCTGGCCGGATATCCCCGTAGATGACGTCACGACGATGCCGGCCATTCGCGGCGTTCGCTCGGCACCCTGAGGCGGTGGTGCCCGTTTTCTTCCAAAAAACAGCTTTTTGCGTTTATTTCCGCCCTTTTCGAATGCGATATTCTTTTTCAGCGGACTAAAAACTATAAAATGCCGCATGGAACTCAATTTTTGAAAAAAAGTGCTCCAGCTTCCCTTTAAAGATCCACAGGTGGTCGAAATTATTCCGGAGCGCTCTACTACGGCACGTCTTCCTTCCTTTCTTCTCTCAATTCCTAATTTATCTCTTCCCTTACGGCACAGTTCAGGTGAAGGACGATATGTGAAACAGATCCTGCGCAATTTCCTTTCCCCAAAAACCAATTTTCAGAGAAAGCATTTCTGGAAAAGAATCCTCAAAGAAAATTTTTCGGGGGGAGGCGAATCGGCTGCAAGAGAGAAGTAAACTATCCAAAGTTTCAGGTTCATTGCAGAAAGAACACCGGGCTGAGAGAGAAAACCCAGATCTATGAAGGTAGAAATTTTATAGAAGAATCTATTTTCGGAAGCTGGTCAGATCATTTCACACTGACGGGAAAGGCACTGACTCGAAATTCCACCTGCACTTTAAACACCCATACGAGAGTAATATATCCTGGAATGGGCTTCGAATGCCTTCGAATGAAAAGGGCACCCGCCCGTAAAGAAAAGCAAGTGCAGTACAGGCCTGCTCAAGAAAGACGACGCGAGCTAGTCCGTCATCTCACTCATGTGAATTTTCCCGGTTTGGAGATGTCAGAGCTGTGCAGTGTGAAAGGGGATCAGACTTAATAATGACGCTACACTGCTCATCAGATAACTCTCTGATGACCATGCAGAACATGGCCAGAAATTCTGCGACAGAAACTGCGCTGTAATCGGAAAGCCGAAGAGAGGAAGCCCAGTCAGGATGGGATGAATAAATGCCTCGGCCGGGCTTTTCTTTACACTTTACTGCGTCAGTAGCTATACAGAGTTATAGCCTATCGTTACCATGTTTACGTTACCGTTTATCGCGCCCGGCTAGCGACATCTGCGCATGCGCCGCCACTTACCGGTCCACTAGCACGTTACGGAATCTCTTTTAGCGTTTCGGAGAGTTAGCGTTCGCTCGTAAACACACATTGCGGCGCCTTGCATGGCCGCTTCGGACCAAATACAGCACCGCCGCCGCGTTCTTCGGCGCCATTTCTCGCTTTAAATGAAGGCATTCGCTTTTAATTTGCAAACTCACTCATACGTTTAGTTTTTAGTAACAACTAAGTCATGTTTGAGATTTCCCAATTTTTGAGCAGTTAAGCCTAACTATATGTCCTGTACATAGCCAGATAGCAACGAATACACTGCAGCGCTTCCGTTTTGTGCCCGATTTAGCATTTTTCTATATTTTCATGATTTTTCTCGGAAAAAAAGATTGGTAATCATCTTGCTATATTCTTCAGTACTTGCAAAAAATAAAAGTTTCTCCGGCCTGGATATGGCGCGCTTTAACTTACTGCCACTAGATGGCGCCACTGTGCTAACATCTAAACACATAAAGCCACGATGCGGCACGGCAAGCAGGTTTCGTGGTTGTGCTTTTTTAAAGCGCTCGCAACGCCGCGTGCGCTGTGTATGTAAGCTTACTGAGGTCTACGTAGTGATATTGTCTACTGGCGAGGGTAGGCAATGGTGTCTAGCTTCACGGGCACATTTGAAAAGCCGCTCAGTCGGCTGTTAGCTGAAGTGTTGTTGGTTCTTTTTATATGCAGAGAAAAAGATTATTAAAGCGTAGCATTTCACTTTATCGAAATTATTGCAATGCATTCGTTTTTTTTTCATTAAAAGTTGAGCATCTGCCATCATCATCACTCGTTTTAGCCTTACGGTAACTTGTTACGGGAGAGACGGTACGCTAAAACGTCTTCTCGCGTGCGCCGCGCTAACTGGAAAGTCCGGCGTCCGGTAACTCGGTAAACGGTAATGTAAACACGGTAACGATATGCTATAACTCTCTTATATTACATTGCGATGGGTATTGCCCTGTGGTCCTGTAAGATGCTGTACAATCTAAACACGAATAAGCGAGAAAAACGGAGCTGTCCTCTAGCGCAATCTTTTATAAAAAGGAGGAGAGTCGAGAACAACTTCCTTTCTACTTCTTTCTGTTTGGAGTGCAGCGAAGGTAGCCACAGGAAGTGACTTTGCATGGTTGGGGGATATGTTCTAAAACAATTGGCTGTGGTTCAGCTCTGGTTAACCCTAGTTGAATCGCGAAAGCTTCATTTCGTCGGCACGTCGTCCACGCAGCGTCTCATTCCCTCAAACAGGCGTTTACTTCGTGTTATTGTAAACGCGACTTTAGACATGCACCAACCTTAGGCGACCTGTTCCGAACTGAAATACACCACGGCCAGAAGGGGGAGCTCCGGAATACAACTACACCTCTGCCATGAACATTACGGCTGGGGACGTGGCCCTGTAAACTAAAGGCACCGTACTCTTTATGGACTATAAAATGCCGTACGAGCACAAACAGAGAAAAGCAGCTACTTCACTCCCTTAAACAGGCGTTTACTTCGTATTCATGTAAACGCGACTACAGACATGAACCTACCTTAGGCGACCTGCTGCGACCTTAAATCCACCCCAGCCAGAGTGGAGGGAGTTGCAGAGAAAAAATCCACCGCCACCGTGGAACCTTACGGCTGGGGAAGCGGCCCTGTAAAAGAAAGGCACCATGCTCATTAGGGACTACAAAACGCCGTACGCGCGCACAAAAAGAAGAAAGCAGCTACTGTACTCATTTAAGCAGGCGTTTAATTAGTATTCACGTAAGCGCGAATACAGACATACACCTACTGTAGACAATCTGCTCCGACCTCGAATCCAACACGGCCAGAGAGGGGGGGGGGGAGCTGCGGAAAAAAAATCCATCGCCACCGTGGAACCTTACGGCTGAGGACCTGGCCCTGTAAAAGAACGGCACCGTGCTCTTTATGGACTACAAAACGCTGTACACGCACAAAAGGAGGAAAGCAGCTACTGTACTCCCTTAAGTAAGCGTTTACATCGTATTCACGTAAGCGCGACTACAGACATGCACATACCATAGGCAATCTGCTGCGACCTCGAATCCACCACGGCCAGAGGGGAGCAGCTGCGGAGAAAAGGTCCGCCGTCACCGTGGAACCTAAAGGCTCGAGATGTGGCCCTGTAAAAGAACGGCACCGTACTCTTTATGTACTATTAAAAGGCTGTACGTGCACAAAAAGAGGAAAGCAGCTTCTGTTCTCCCTTAAGCAGACATTTACTTCGTATTCATGTAAATGCGACCATAGACATGCACCTACCGTAGGCAATCTGCTCCTACCTCGAATCCACCACGGTCAGAGGGGGCAGCTGCGGACAAAAAGTCCGCCGTCACCGTGGAACCTTAAGGCTGGGGACATGGCCCTGTAAAAAAACGGCACCGTACTCTTTATGTACTATAAAGGGCTGTACGTGCACAAAAAAAGGAAAGCAGCTTCTGTTTTCTCTTAAGCACACGTTTGCTTCGTATTCATGTAAACGCGACCATAGACATGCACCTACCTTAGGCGACCTGCTCCGACCTCAAATCCGCCACGGCCAGAGTGGGGGGAGCTGGAGAGAAAAAATCCACCACCACCATGGAACCTTACGGCTGGGGAGGTGGCCCTGTAAAAGAACGGCACCGTGCTCTTTATGGACTATAAAACGCTGTACATGCACAAAAGGAGGTAACCAGCTATTGTACTCCCTTAAGCAAGCGTTTACTTCGTATTCACGTGAGCGCTACTACAGACATGCACCTACCGTAGGCAATCTGTTCCGGCCTCGAATCCACCACGGTCAGAGGGGGAGCTGCAGATAAAAAGTCCACCGTCACCGTGGAACCTTAAGGCTGGAGACAAGGCCCTGTAAATGAACGGCACCGTACTCTATGTACTATAAAACGCCGTCGCGCATAAAAAGAGGAAAGCAGCTACTTTTCTCTCTTAAACAGGCGTTTACTTCGTATTCATGTAAACGCGACAATAGACATGCACCTACCTTAGGCGACCTGCTCCGACCTCAAATCCGCCACGGCCAGAGTGGGAGGAGGAAGCTGCGGAGTAAAAATCCACCTCCACCGTGGAACCTTACGGCTGGGGACGTGGCCCTGTAAAAGAACGGCACCGTGCTCTTAATGGACTATAAAACGCTGTACATGCACAAAAAGAGGAAAGCAGGTTCTGTACACCCTTAAGCAGACGATTACTTCGTATTCATGTAAACGCGACTATAGTCATGCACCTACCGTAGGCAATCTGCTGCGACCAGGAATCCTCCACGGCCATAGGGGGGGCAGCTGCGGAGAAAAGGTCCGCCGTCACCGTGGAACCTTAGGCTGGAGATGTGGCCCTGTAAATGAACGGCACCATACTCTTTATGTACTATAAAAGGCTGTACGTGCACAAAAGGAGGAAAGCAGCTACTGTACTCCCTTAATCAAGCGTTTACTTCGTATTCACATAAGCGTGACTACAGACATGCACATACCGTAGGCAATATGCTGCGACCTCGAATCCACCATGGCCAGAGGGGGGCAGCTGCAGACAAAAGGTCCGCCGTCACCGTGGAACCTTAAGGCTGGTGAAGTGGCCCTGTAAAAGAACGGCACCGTATTCTTTATGTACTATAAATCACGGTACGTGCACAAAAAGAGGAAAGCAGCTTCTGTTCTCCCTTAAGCAGACATTTACTTCGTATTCATGTAAATGCGACCATAGACATGCACCTACCGTAGGCAATCTGCTCCTACCTCGAATCCACCACGGTCAGAGGGGGCAGCTGCGGACAAAAAGTCCGCCGTCACCGTGGAACCTTAAGGCTGGGGACATGGCCCTGTAAAAAAACGGCACCGTACTCTTTATGTACTATAAAGGGCTGTACGTGCACAAAAAAAGGAAAGCAGCTTCTGTTTTCTCTTAAGCACACGTTTGCTTCGTATTCATGTAAACGCGACCATAGACATGCACCTACCTTAGGCGACCTGCTCCGACCTCAAATCCGCCACGGCCAGAGTGGGGGGAGCTGGAGAGAAAAAATCCACCGCCACCATGGAACCTTACGGCTGGGGAGGTGGCCCTGTAAAAGAACGGCACCGTGCTCTTTATGGACTATAAAACGCTGTACACGCACAAAAGGAGGTAACCAGCTATTGTACTCCCTTAAGCAAGTGTTTACTTAGTATTCACGTAAGCGCTACTACAGACGTGCACCTACCTTAGGCGACCTGCTCCGACCTCAAATCCGCCACGGTCAGAGGGGCAGCTGCGGTCAAAAAGTCCGCCGTCACCGTCGAACCTTAAGGCTGAGGACATGGCCCTGTAAAAAAACGGCACCGTACTCTTTATGTACTATAAAGCGCTGTACGTGCACAAAAAGAGGAAAGCAGCTTCTGTTTTTTCTTAAGCACATGTTTGGTTCGTATTCATGTAAACGCGACTACAGACATGCACCTACCGTAGGCGACCTGCTCCGACCTCAAATCCGTGCACAAAAAGAGGAAAGCAGCTTCTGTTTTTTCTTAAGCACATGTTCGGTTCGTATTCATGTAAACGCGACTACAGACATGCACCTACCGTAGGCGACCTGCTCCGACCTCAAATCCGCCACGGTCAGAGGGGCAGCTGCGGTCAAAAAGTCCGCCGTCACCGTGGAACCTTAAGGCTGGGGACATGGCCCTGTAAAAAAACGGCACCGTACTCTTTATGTACTATAAAGCGCTGTACGTGCACAAAAAGAGGAAAGCAGCTTCTGTTTTTTCTTAAGCACATGTTTGGTTCGTATTCATGTAAACGCGACTACAGACATGCACCTACCGTAGGCGACCTGCTCCGACCTCAAATCCGCCACGGCCAGAGTGGAAGGGGGAAGCTGCGGAGTAAAAATCCACCTCCACCGTGGAACCTTACGGCTGGGGACGTGGCCCTGTAAAAGAACGGCACCGTGCTCTTAATGGACTATAAAACGCTGTATATGCACAAAAAGAGGAAAGCAGGTTCTGTACACCCTTAAGCAGACGATTACTTCGTATTCATGTAAACGCGACTACAGACATGCACCTACCGTAGGCAATCTGCTGCGACCAGGAATCCTCCACGGCCATAGGGGGGCAGCTGCGGAGAAAAGGTCCGCCGTCACCGTGGAACCTTAAGGCTGGAGATGTGGCGCTGTAAAAGAACGGCACCATACTCTTTATGTACTATAAAAGGCTGTACGTGCACAAAAAGAGGAAAGCAGCTTCTGTACTCTCTTAAGCAGACGTTTACTTCGTATTTACATAAGCGCGACAATAGACATGCACCTACCTTAGGCGACCTGCTCCGACCTCAAATCCACCACGGTCAGAGGGGGCAGCTGCGGAAAAAAACATCCGCCGTCACCGTGGAACCTTAAGGCTGGGGACGTGGCCCTGTAAAAGAACGGCACCGTACTCTTTATGTACTATAAAACGCCGTCGCGCATAAAAAGAGGAAAGCAGCTACTTTTCTCTCTTAAACAGGCGTTTACTTCGTATTCATGTAAACGCGACAATATACATGCACCTACCTTAGGCGACCTGCTCCGACCTCAAATCCGCCACGGCCAGAGTGGGAGGGGGAAGCTGCGGAGTAAAATCCACCTCCACCGTGGAACCTTACGGCTGGGGACGTGGCCCTGTAAAAGAACGACACCGTGCTCTTTATGGACTATAAAACGCTGTACATGCACAAAAAGAGGAAAGCAGGTTCTGTACACCCTTAAGCAGACGTTTACTTCGTATTCATGTAAACGTGACTATAGATATGCACCTACCGTAGGCAATCTGCTGCGACCTGGAATCCACCACAGCCAGAGGGGGCAGCTGCGGAGAAAAGGTCCGCCGTCACCGTGGAACCTTAAGGCTGGAGATGTGGCCCTGTAAAAGAATTGCACCATAATCTTTATGTACTATAAAAGGCTGTACGTGCACAAAAGGAGGAAAGCAGCTACTGTACTCCCTTAATCAAGCGTTTACTTCGTATTCACATAAGCGCGACTACAGACATCACATACCGTGGGCAATCTGCTGCGACCTCGAATCCACCATGGCCAGAGGGGGGCAGCTGCGGACAAATGGTCCGCCGTCACTGAGGAACCTTAAGGCTGGTGACGTGTCCCTGTAAAATAACGGCACCTTGCTGTTTAGTGACTATAAAAAGCCGTACGCGCACAAAAAGGCTAAAGCAGCGGCTGTACTCAAGCAGCCCTTTACTTCGTATACACGTAAGCACGACTACAGACATGCACCTACCGTAGCCAATCTGCTCCGATGTCGAATCACCACGGCAAGACGGGGGAGCTGCGGAGATAAAGTCCACTGCCACTGTGGAACCTTACGGCTGGGGACGTGGCCCTGTAAAAGAACGGCACCATGCTTTTTATCGTCTATAAAACGCCGTACCCGCACAAAAAGAGGAAAGCAGCTACTGTACTCTCTTAAGCAAGCGTTTACTTCGTATTCACGTAAGCCCGACAATAGACATGCACCTACCTTAGGCGACCTGCTCCGACCTCAAATCCACCACGGTCAGAGGGGGCAGCTGCGGAGAAAAACATCCGCCGTCACCGTGGAACCTTAAGGCTGGGGACGTGGCCCTGTAAAAAAGGCACCGTACTCTTTATGTACTATAAAACGCCGTCGCGCATAAAAAGAGGAAAGCAGCTACTTTTCTCTCTTAAACAGGCGTTTACTTCGTATTCATGTAAACGCGAAAATAGACATGCACCTACCTTAGGCGACCTGCTCCGACCTCAAATCCGCCACGGTCAGAGGGGCAGCTGCGGTCAAAAAGTCCGCCGTCACCGTGGAACCTTAAGGCTGGGGACATGGCCCTGTAAAAAAACGGCACCGTACTCTTTATGTACTATAAAGCGCTGTACGTGCACAAAAAGAGGAAAGCAGGTTCTGTACACCCTTAAGCAGACGTTTACTTCGTATTCATGTAAACGTGACTATATATATGCACCTACCGTAGGCAATCTGCTGCGACCTGGAATCCACCACGGCCAGAGGGGGCAGCTGCGGAGAAAAGGTCCGCCGTCACCGTGGAACCTTAAGGCTGGAGATGTGGCCCTGTAAAAGAATGGCACCATACTCTTTATGTACTATAAAAGGCTGTACGTGCACAAAAGGAGGAAAGCAGCTACTGTACTCCCTTAATCAAGCGTTTACTTCGTATTCACATAAGCGCGACTACAGACATCACATACCGTGGGCAATCTGCTGCGACCTCGAATCCACCATGGCCAGAGGGGGGCAGCTGCGGACAAATGGTCCGCCGTCACTGAGGAACCTTAAGGCTGGTGACGTGTCCCTGTAAAATAACGGCACCTTGCTGTTTAGTGACTATAAAAAGCCGTACGCGCACAAAAAGGCTAAAGCAGCGGCTGTACTCAAGCAGCCCTTTACTTCGTATACACGTAAGCACGACTACAGACATGCACCTACCGTAGCCAATCTGCTCCGATGTCGAATCACCACGGCAAGACGGGGGAGCTGCGGAGATAAAGTCCACTGCAACTGTGGAACCTTACGGCTGGGGACGTGGCCCTGTAAAAGAACGGCACCATGCTTTTTATCGTCTATAAAACGCCGTACCCGCACAAAAAGAGGAAAGCAGCTACTGTACTCCCTTAAGCAAGCGTTTACTTCGTATTCACGTAAGCCCGACAATAGACATGCACCTACCTTAGGCGACCTGCTCCGACCTCAAATCCACCACGGTCAGAGGGGGCAGCTGCGGAAAAAAACATCCGCCGTCACCGTGGAACCGTAAGGCTGGGGACGTGGCCCTGTAAAAAAACGGCACCGTACTCTTTATGTACTATAAAGCGCTGTACGTGCACAAAAAGAGGAAAGCAGCTTCTGTTTTTTCTTAAGCACATGTTTGGCTCGTATTCATGTAAACGCGACTACAGACATGCACCTACCGTAGGCGACCTGCTCCGACCTCAAATCCGCCACGGTCAGAGGGGCAGCTGCGGTCAAAAAGTCCGCCGTCACCGTGGAACCTTAAGGCTGGGGACATGGCCCTGTAAAAAAACGGCACCGTACTCTTTATGTACTATAAAGCGCTGTACGTGCACAAAAAGAGGAAAGCAGCTTCTGTTTTTTCTTAAGCACATGTTTGGTTCGTATTCATGTAAACGCGACTACAGACATGCACCTACCGTAGGCGACCTGCTCCGACCTCAAATCCGCCACGGCCAGAGTGGAAGGGGGAAGCTGCGGAGTAAAAATCCACCTCCACCGTGGAACCTTACGGCTGGGGACGTGGCCCTGTAAAAGAACGGCACCGTGCTCTTTATGTACTATAAATCACTGTACGTTCACAAAATGAGGAAAGCAGCTTCTGTACTCTCTTAAGCAGACGTTTACTTCGTATTCATGTAAACGCGACTATAGACATGCACCTACCGTGGGCAATCTGCTGCGACCTGGAATCCACCACGGCCAGAGGGGGGCAGCTGCGTAGAAAAGGTCCGCCGTCACCGTGGAACCTTAAGGCTGGAGATGTGGCCCTGTAAAAGAATGGCACCATACTCTTTATGTACTATAAAAGGCTGTACGTGCACAAAAAGAGGAAAGCAGGTTCTGTACACCCTTAAGCAGACGTTTACTTCGTATTCATGGAAACGTGACTATAGACATGCACCTACGATAGGCAATCTGCTGCGACCAGGAATCCTCCACGGCCATAGGGGGGCAGCTGCGGAGAAAAGGTCCGCCGTCACCGTGGAACCTTAAGGCTGGAGATGTGGCCCTGTAAAAGAACGGCACCATACTCTTTATGTACAATAAAAGGCTGTACGTGCACAAAAGGAGGAAAGCAGCTGCTGTACTCCCTTAATCAAGCGTTTACTTCGTATTCACATAAGCGCGACTACAGACATGCACATACCGTAGGCAATATGCTGCGACCTCGAATCCACCATGGCCAGAGGAGGGCAGCTGCAGACAAAAGGTCCGCCGTCACCGTGGAACCTTAAGGCTGGTGAAGTGGCCCTGTAAAAGAACGGCACCGTACTCTTTATGTACTATAAATCACTGTACGTTCACAAAATGAGGAAAGCAGCTTCTGTACTCTCTTAAGCAGACGTTTACTTCGTATTCTCATAAGCGCGACAATAGACATGCACCTACCTTAGCCGACCTGCTCCGACCTCAAATCCACCATGGTCAGAGGGGGCAGTTGCGGAAAAAAACATCCGCCGTGACCGTGGAGCCTTAAGGCTGGGGACGTGGCCCTGTAAAAGAACGGCACCGTACTCTTTATGTACTATAAAACGCCGTCGCGCATAAAAAGAGGAAAGCAGCTACTTCTCTCTCTTCAACAGGCGTTTACATCGTATTCAAGTAAACGCGACAATATACATGCACCTACCTTAGGCGACCTGCTCCGACCTCAAATCCGCCACTGCCAGAGTGGGAGGGGGAAGCTGCGGAGTAAAATCCACCTCCACCGTGGAACCTTACGGCTGGGGACGTGGCCCTGTAAAAGAATGGCACCATACTCTTTATGTACTATAAAAGGCTGTACGTGCACAAAAGGAGGAAAACAGCTACTGTACTCCCTTAATCAAGCGTTTACTTCGTATTCACATAAGCGCGACTACAGACATCACATACCGTGGGCAATCTGCTGCGACCTCGAATCCACCATGGCCAGAGGGGGGCAGCTGCGGACAAATGGTCCGCCGTCACTGAGGAACCTTAAGGCTGGTGACGTGTCCCTGTAAAATAACGGCACCTTGCTGTTTAGTGACTATAAAAAGCCGTACGCGCACAAAAAGGCTAAAGCAGCGGCTGTACTCAAGCAGCCCTTTACTTCGTATACACGTAAGCACGACTACAGACATGCACCTACCGTAGCCAATCTGCTCCGATGTCGAATCACCACGGCAAGACGGGGGAGCTGCGGATATAAAGTCCACTGCCACTGTGGAACCTTACGGCTGGGGACGTGGCCCTGTAAAAGAACGGCACCATGCGTTTTATCGTCTATAAAACGCCGTACCCGCACAAAAAGAGGAAAGCAGCTACTGTACTCCCTTAAGCAAGCGTTTACTTCGTATTCACGTAAGCCCGACAATAGACATGCACCTACCTTAGGCGACCTGCTCCGACCTCAAATCCACCACGGTCAGAGGGGGCAGCTGCGGAAAAAAACATCCGCCGTCACCGTGGAACCTTAAGGCTGAGGACGTGGCCCTGTAAAAGAACGGCACCTACTCTTTATGTACTATAAAAGGCTGTACGTGCACAAAAGGAGGAAAGCAGCTGCTGTACTCCCTTAATCAAGCGTTTACTTCGTATTCACATAAGCGCGACTACAGACATGCACATACCGTAGGCAATATGCTGCGACCTCGAATCCACCATGGCCAGAGGAGGGCAGCTGCAGACAAAAGGTCCGCCGTCACCGTGGAACCTTAAGGCTGGTGAAGTGGCCCTGTAAAAGAACGGCACCGTACTCTTTATGTACTATAAATCACTGTACGTTCACAAAATAAGGAAAGCAGCTTCTGTACTCTCTTAAGCAGACGTTTACTTCGTATTCCCATAAGCGCGACAATAGACATGCACCTACCTTAGCCGACCTGCTCCGACCTCAAATCCACCATGGTCAGAGGGGGCAGTTGCGGAAAAAAACATCCGCCGTCACCGTGGAGCCTTAAGGCTGGGGACGTGGCCCTGTAAAAGAACGGCACCGTACTCTTTATGTACAATAAAACGCCGTCGCGCATAAAAAGAGGAAAGCAGCTACTTCTCTCTCTTCAACAGGCGTTTACTTCGTATTCAAGTAAACGCGACAATATACATGCACCTACCTTAGGCGACCTGCTCCGACCTCAAATCCGCCACTGCCAGAGTGGGAGGGGGAAGCTGCGGAGTAAAATCCACCTCCACCGTGGAACCTTACGGCTGGGGACGTGGCCCTGTAAAAGAATGGCACCATACTCTTTATGTACTATAAAAGGCTGTACGTGCACAAAAGGAGGAAAGCAGCTACTGTACTCCCTTAATCAAGCGTTTACTTCGTATTCACATAAGCGCGACTACAGACATCACATACCGTGGGCAATCTGCTGCGACCTCGAATCCACCATGGCCAGAGGGGGGCAGCTGCGGACAAATGGTCCGCCGTCACTGAGGAACCTTAAGGCTGGTGACGTGTCCCTGTAAAATAACGGCACCTTGCTGTTTAGTGACTATAAAAAGCCGTACGCGCACAAAAAGGCTAAAGCAGCGGCTGTACTCAAGCAGCCCTTTACTTCGTATACACGTAAGCACGACTACAGACATGCACCTACCGTAGCCAATCTGCTCCGATGTCGAATCACCACGGCAAGACGGGGGAGCTGCGGATATAAAGTCCACTGCCACTGTGGAACCTTACGGCTGGGGACGTGGCCCTGTAAAAGAACGGCAACATGCGTTTTATCGTCTATAAAACGCCGTACCCGCACAAAAAGAGGAAAGCAGCTACTGTACTCCCTTAAGCAAGCGTTTACTTCGTATTCACGTAAGCCCGACAATAGACATGCACCTACCTTAGGCGACCTGCTCCGACCTCAAATCCACCACGGTCAGAGGGGGCAGCTGCGGAAAAAAACATCCGCCGTCACCGTGGAACCTTAAGGCTGGGGACGTGGCCCTGTAAAAGAACGGCACCGTACTCTTTATGTACTATAAAACGCCGTCGCGCATAAAAAGAGGAAAGCAGCTACTTTTCTCTCTTAAACAGGCGTTTACTTCGTATTCATGTAAACGCGACAATATACATGCACCCACCTTAGGCGACCTGCTCCGACCTCAAATCCGCCACGGCCAGAGTGGGAGGGGGAAGCTGCGGAGTAAAATCTACCTCCACCGTGGAACCTTACGGCTGGGGACGTGGCCCTGTAAAAGAACGACACCGTGCTCTTTATGGACTATAAAACGCTGTACATGCACAAAAAGAGGAAAGCAGGTTCTGTACACCCTTAAGCAGACGTTTACTTCGTATTCATGTAAACGTGACTATAGATATGCACCTACCGTAGGCAATCTGCTGCGACCTGGAATCCACCACGGCCGGAGGGGGCAGCTGCGGAGAAAAGGTCCGCCGTCACCGTGGAACCTTAAGGCTGGAGATGTGGCCCTGTAAAAGAATGGCACCATACTCTTTATGTACTAAAAAAAGCTGTACGTGCACAAAAGGAGGAAAGCAGCTACTGTACTCCCTTAATCAAGCGTTTACTTCGTATTCACATAAGCGCGACTACAGACATCACATACCGTGGGCAATCTGCTGCGACCTCGAATCCACCATGGCCAGAGGGGGGCAGCTGCGGACAAATGGTCCGCCGTCACTGAGGAACCTTAAGGCTGGTGACGTGTCCCTGTAAAATAACGGCACCTTGCTGTTTAGTGACTATAAAAAGCCGTACGCGCACAAAAAGGCTAAAGCAGCGGCTGTACTCAAGCAGCCCTTTACTTCGTATACACGTAAGCACGACTACAGACATGCACCTACCGTAGCCAATCTGCTCCGATGTCGAATCACCACGGCAAGACGGGGGAGCTGCGGAGATGAAGTCCACTGCCACTGTAAAACCTTACGGCTGGGGACGTGGCCCTGTAAAAGAACGGCACCATGCTTTTTATCGTTTATAAAACGCCGTACCCGCACAAAAAGAGGAAAGCAACTACTGTACTCTCTTAAGCAAGCGTTTACTTCGTATTCACGTAAGCCCGACAATAGACATGCACCTACCTTAGGCGACCTGCTCCGACCTCAAATCCACCACGGTCAGAGGGGGCAGCTGCGGAGAAAAACATCCGCCGTCACCGTGGAACCTTAAGGCTGGGGACGTGGCCCTGTAAAAAAAGGCACCGTACTCTTTATGTACTATAAAACGCCGTCGCGCATAAAAAGAGGAAAGCAGCTACTTTTCTCCCTTAAACAGGCGTTTACTTCGTATTCATGTAAACGCGAAAATAGACATGCACCTACCTTAGGCGACCTGCTCCGACCTCAAATCCGCCACGGTCAGAGGGGCAGCTGCGGTCAAAAAGTCCGCCGTCACCGTGGAACCTTAAGGCTGGGGACATGGCCCTGTAAAAAAACGGCACCGTACTCGTTATGTACTATAAAGCGCTGTACGTGCACAAAAAGAGGAAAGCAGGTTCTGTACACCCTTAAGCAGACGTTTACTTCGTATTCATGTAAACGTGACTATATATATGCACCTACCGTAGGCAATCTGCTGCGACCTGGAATCCACCACGGCCAGAGGGGGCAGCTGCGGAGAAAAGGTCCGCCGTCACCGTGGAACCTTAAGGCTGGAGATGTGGCCCTGTAAAAGAATGGCACCATACTCTTTATGTACTATAAAAGGCTGTACGTGCACAAAAGGAGGAAAGCAGCTACTGTACTCCCTTAATCAAGCGTTTACTTCGTATTCACATAAGCGCGACTACAGACATCACATACCGTGGGCAATCTGCTGCGACCTCGAATCCACCATGGCCAGAGGGGGGCAGCTGCGGACAAATGGTCCGCCGTCACTGAGGAACCTTAAGGCTGGTGACGTGTCCCTGTAAAATAACGGCACCTTGCTGTTTAGTGACTATAAAAAGCCGTACGCGCACAAAAAGGCTAAAGCAGCGGCTGTACTCAAGCAGCCCTTTACTTCGTATACACGTAAGCACGACTACAGACATGCACCTACCGTAGCCAATCTGCTCCGATGTCGAATCACCACGGCAAGACGGGGGAGCTGCGGAGATAAAGTCCACTGCCACTGTGGAACCTTACGGCTGGGGACGTGGCCCTGTAAAAGAACGGCACCATGCTTTTTATCGTCTATAAAACGCCGTACCCGCACAAAAAGAGGAAAGCAGCTACTGTACTCCCTTAAGCAAGCGTTTACTTCGTATTCACGTAAGCCCGACAATAGGCATGCACCTAACTTAGGCGACCTGCTCCGACCTCAAATCCACCACGGTCAGAGGGGGCAGCTGCGGAGAAAAACATCCGCCGTCACCGTGGAACCGTAAGGCTGGGGACGTGGCCCTGTAAAAAAACGGCACCGTACTCTTTATGTACTATAAAGCGCTGTACGTGCACAAAAAGAGGAAAGCAGCTTCTGTTTTTTCTTAAGCACATGTTTGGTTCGTATTCATGTAAACGCGACTACAGACATGCACCTACCGTAGGCGACCTGCTCCGACCTCAAATCCGCCACGGTCAGAGGGGCAGCTGCGGTCAAAAAGTCCGCCGTCACCGTGGAACCTTAAGGCTGGGGACATGGCCCTGTAAAAAAACGGCACCGTACTCTTTATGTACTATAAAGCGCTGTACGTGCACAAAAAGAGGAAAGCAGCTTCTGTTTTTTCTTAAGCACATGTTTGGTTCGTATTCAGTAAACGCGACTACAGACATGCACCTACCGTAGGCGACCTGCTCCGACCTCAAATCCGCCACGGTCAGAGGGGCAGCTGCGGTCAAAAAGTCCGCCGTCACCGTGGAACCTTAAGGCTGGGGACATGGCCCTGTAAAAAAACGGCACCGTACTCTTTATGTACTATAAAGCGCTGTACGTGCACAAAAAGAGCAAAGCAGCTTCTGTTTTTTCTTAAGCACATGTTTGGTTCGTATTCATGTAAACGCGACTACAGACATGCACCTACCGTAGGCAATCTGCTGCGACCAGGAATCCTCCACGGCCATACGGGGGCAGCTGCGGAGAAAAGGTCCGCCGTCACCGTGGAACCTTAAGGCTGGAGATGTGGCCCTGTAAAAGAACGGCACCATACTCTTTATGTACTATAAAAGGCTGTACGTGCATAAAAGAAGGAAAGCAGCTGCTGTACTCCCTTAATCAAGCGTTTACTTCGTATTCACATAAGCGCGACTACAGACATGCACATACCGTAGGCAATATGCTGCGACCTCGAATCCACCATGGCCAGAGGAGGGCAGCTGCAGACAAAAGGTCCGCCGTCACCGTGGAACCTTAAGGCTGGTGAAGTGGCCCTGTAAAGGAACGGCACCGTACTATTTATGTACTATAAATCACTGTACGTGCACAAAAAGAGGAAAGCAGCTTCTGTACTCTCTTAAGCAGACGTTTACTTCGTATTCACATAAGCGCGACAATAGACATGCACCTACCTTAGGCGACCTGCTCCGACCTCAAATCCACCACGGTCAGAGGGGGCAGCTGCGGAAAAAACATCCGCCGTCACCGTGGAACCTTAAGGCTGGGGACGTGGCCCTGTAAAAGAACGGCACCTACTCTTTATGTACTATAAAACGCCATCGCGCATAAAAAGAGGAAAGCAGCTACTTTTCTCTCTTAAACAGGCGTTTACTTCGTATTCATGTAAACGCGACAATATACATGCACCTACCTTAGGCGACCTGCTCCGACCTCAAATCCGCCACGGCCAGAGTGGGAGGGGGAAGCTGCGGAGTAAAATCTACCTCCACCGTGGAACCTTACGGCTGGGGACGTGGCCCTGTAAAAGAACGACACCGTGCTCTTTATGGACTATAAAACGCTGTACATGCACAAAAAGAGGAAAGCAGGTTCTGTACACCCTTAAGCAGACGTTTACTTCGTATTCATGTAAACGTGACTATAGATATGCACCTACCGTAGGCAATCTGCTGCGACCTGGAATCCACCAAGGCCAGAGGGGGCAGCTGCGGAGAAAAGGTCCGCCGTCACCGTGGAACCTTAAGGCTGGAGATGTGGCCCTGTAAAAGAATTGCACCATACTCTTTATGTACTATAAAAGGCTGTACGTGCACAAAAGGAGGAAAGCAGCTACTGTACTCCCTTAATCAAGCGTTTACTTCGTATTCACATAAGCGCGACTACAGACATCACATACCGTGGGCAATCTGCTGCGACCTCGAATCCACCATGGCCAGAGGGGGCAGCTGCGGACAAATGGTCCGCCGTCACTGTGGAACCTTAAGGCTGGTGACGTGGCCCTGTAAAATAACGGCACCTTGCTGTTTAGTGACTATAAAAAGCCGTACGCGCACAAAAAGGCTAAAGCAGCGGCTGTACTCAAGCAGCCCTTTACTTCGTATACACGTAAGCACGACTACAGACATGCACCTACCGTAGCCAATCAGCTCCGATGTCGAATCACCACGGCAAGACGGGGGAGCTGCGGAGATAAAGTCCACCGCCACTGTGGAACCTTACGGCTGGGGACGTGGCCCTGTAAAAGAACGGCACCATGTTTTTATCGTCTATAAAACGCCGTACCCGCACGAAAAGAGGAAAGCAGCTACTGTACTCCCTTAAGCAAGCGTTTACTTCGTATTCACGTAAGCCCGACAATAGACATGCACCTACCTTAGGCGACCTGCTCCGACCTCAAATCCACCACGGTCAGAGGGGGCAGCTGCGGAGAAAAACATCCGCCGTCACCGTGGAACCGTAAGGCTGGGGACGTGGCCCTGTAAAAAAACGGCACCGTACTCTTTATGTACTATAAAGCGCTGTACGTGCACAAAAAGAGGAAAGCAGCTTCTGTTTTTTCTTAAGCACATGTTTGGTTCGTATTCATGTAAACGCAACTACAGACATGCACCTACCGTAGGCGACCTGCTCCGACCTCAAATCCGCCACGGTCAGAGGGGCAGCTGCGGTCAAAAAGTCCGCCGTCACCGTGGAACCTTAAGGCTGGGGACATGGCCCTGTAAAAAAACGGCACCGTACTCTTTATGTACTATAAAGCGCTGTACGTGCACAAAAAGAGGAAAGCAGCTTCTGTTTTTTCTTAAGCACATGTTTGGTTCGTATTCATGTAAACGCGACTACAGACATGCACCTACCGTAGGCGACCTGCTCCGACCTCAAATCCGCCACGGCCAGAGTGGAAGGGGGAAGCTGCGGAGTAAAAATCCACCTCCACCGTGGAACCTTACGGCTGGGGACGTGGCCCTGTAAGAGAACGGCACCGTGCTCTTAATGGACTATAAAACGCTGTATATGCACAAAAAGAGGAAAGCAGGTTCTGTACACCCTTAAGCAGACGATTACTTCGTATTCATGTAAACGCGACTACAGACATGCACCTACCGTAGGCAATCTGCTGCGACCAGGAATCCTCCACGGCCATAGGGGGGCAGCTGCGGAGAAAAGGTCCGCCGTCACCGTGGAACCTTAAGGCTGGAGACGTGGCCCTGTAAAAGAACGGCACCATACTCTTTATGTACTATAAAAGGCTGTACGTGCACAAACGGAGGAAAGCAGCTGCTGTACTCCCTTAATCAAGCGTTTACTTCGTATTCACATAAGCGCGACTACAGACATGCACATACCGTAGGCAATATGCTGCGACCTCGAATTCAGCATGGCCAGAGGGGGCAGCTGCAGACAAAAGGTACGCCGTCACCGTGGAACCTAAAGGCTGGTGAAGTGGCCCTGTAAAAGAACGGCACCGTGCTCTTTATGGACTATAAAACGCTGTACATGCACAAAAAGAGGAAAGCAGGTTCTGTACACCCTTAAGCAGACGTTTACTTCGTATTCATGTAAACGCGACTATAGACATGCACCTACCGTAGGCAATCTGCTGCGACCTGGAATCCACCACGGCCAGAGGGGGGCAGCTGCGTAGAAAAGGTCCGCCGTCACCGTGGAACCTTAAGGCAGGGGACGTGGCCCTGTAAAAGAACGGCACCGTACTCTTTATGTACTATAAAACGCCGTCGCGCATAAAAAGAGGAAAGCAGGTTTTGTACACCCTTAAGCAGACGTTTACTTCGTATTCATGTAAACGCGACTATAGACATGCACCTACGATAGGCAATCTGCTGCGACCAGGAATCCTCCACGGCCATAGGGGGGCAGCTGCGGAGAAAAGGTCCGCCGTCACCGTGGAACCTTAAGGCTGGAGATGTCGCCCTGTAAAAGAACGGCACCATACTCTTTATATACTATAAAAGGCTGTACGTGCACAAAAGGAGCAAAAGCAGCAACTCTACTCTCTTAAGCAAGCGTTTACTTCGTAGTCACGTAAGCGCGACTACAGACATGTACATACCGTAGGCAATATGCTGCGACCTCGAATCCACCATGGCCAGAGGGGGGCATATGCAGACAAAAGGTCCGCCGTCACCGTGGAACCTTAAGGCTGGTGAAGTGGCCCTGTAAAAGAACGGCACCGTACTCTTTATGTACTAAAAATCACTACGTGACAAAAAGAGGAAAGCAGCTTTTGTACTCTCTTAAGCAGACGTTTACTTCGTATTCACGTAAGCGCGACAATAGACATGCACCTACCTTAGGCGACCTGCTCCGACCTCAAATCCACCAGGGTCAGAGGGGGCAGCTGCGGAAAAAAACATCCGCCTTCACCGTGGAACCTTAAGGCTGGGGATGTGGCCCTGTAAAAGAACGGCACCGTACTCTTTATGTACTATAAAACGCCGTCGCGCATAAAAAGAGGAAAGCAGCTACTTTTCTCTCTTAAACAGGCGTTTACTTCGTATTCATGTAAACGCGACAATATACATGCACTTACCTTAGGCGACCTGCTCCGACCTCAAATCCGCCACGGCCAGAGTGGGAGGGGGAAGCTGCGGATTAAAATCCACCTCCACCATGGAACCTTACGGCTTGGGACGTGGCCCTGTAAAAGAACGGCACCGTGCTCTTTATGGACCATAAAACGCTGTACATGCACAAAAAGAGGAAAACAGGTTCTGTACACCCTTAAGCAGACGTTTACTTCGTATTCATGTAAACGCGACTATAGACATGCACCTACCGTAGGCAATCTGCTGCGACCTGGAATACACTACGGCCAGAGGGGGGCAGCTGCGTAAAAAAGGTCCGCCGTCACCGTGGAACCTTAAGGCTGGAGATGTCGCCCTGTAAAAGAATGGTACCATACTCTTTATGTACTATAAAAGGCTGTACGTGCACAAAAGGAGGAAAGCGGCTACTGTACTCCCTTAATCAAGCGTTTACTTCGTATTCCCATAAGCGCGACTACAGACATCACATACCGTGGGCAATCTGCTGCGACCTCGAATCCACCATGGCCAGAGGGGGGCAGCTGCGGATAAATGGTCCGCCCTCACTGTGGAACCTTAAGGCTGGTGACGTGGCCCTGTAAAATAACGGCACCTTGCTCTTTAGTGACTATAAAACGCCGTACGCGCACAAAAGGCTAAAGCAGCTGCTGTACTCAAGCAGCCCTTTACTTCGTATACACGTAAGCACGACTACAGACATGCACTTACCGTAGCCAATCTGCTCCGATGTCGAATCACCACGTCAAGACGGTGGAGCTGCGGAGAGAAAGTCCACCGCCACTCTGGAACCTTACGCCTGGGGACGTGGCCCTGTAAAAGAACGGCACCATGCTTTTTATCGTCTATAAAACGCCGTACCCGCCGAAAAAGAGGAAAGCAGCTACTGTACTCCCTTAAGCAAGCGTTTACTTCGTATTCACTTAAGCGCGACTACAGACATGCACCTACCGTAGGCAATCTGTTCCTACCTCGAATCCACACGGTCAGAGGGGGCAGCTGCGGGCAAAAAGTCCGCCGTCCCCGTGGAACCTTAAGGCTGGAGACATGACCCTGTAAAAGAACGGCACCGTACTCTTTATGTACTATAAAGCGCTGTACGTGCACAAAAAGAGGAAAGTAGCTTCTGTTTTCTCTTAAGCACACGTTTGCTTCGTATTCATGTAAGCGCGACCATAGACATGCACCTACCTTAGGCGACCTGCTCCGACCTCAAATCCGCCACGGCCAGAGTGGGAGGGGGAAGCTGCGGAGTAAAATCTACCTCCACCGTGGAACCTTACGGCTGGGGACGTGGCCCTGTAAATGAACGGCACCGTGCTCTTTATGGACTATAAAACGCTGTACATGCACAAAAAGAGGAAAGCAGCTTCTGTACTCTCTTAAGCAGACAGTTACTTCGTATTCATGTAAACACGACTATAGACATGGACCTACCGTAGGCAATCTGCTGCGACCTGGAATCCTCCACGGCCATAGGGGGGCAGCTACAGAGAAAGGGTCCGCCGTCACCGTGGAACCTTAAGGCTAGTGACGTGGCCCTGTAAAAAAAACGGCACCGTGCTCTTTAGGGACTGTAAAACGCCGTACGCGTAGGTTTGGTCATGTTCTAGGAGAAACCCCGCCGAAAAAGGTGAACATCGCTACTTTCTCAGTATCACTATAATCAGCGTAACTACAACCACAGAAGAACAAAAGCCTTATGTCCCTCTAATTAATGTCGTCCTGGAGCAGCTGTGGACATCTTACCACCGAAAAATTCCTGATTTCAACCGCCAACATAACTTTCTGCCGCCTTCTGCTACGCCTGCCTTCTCTTGGAATTCATTTTTACCACAACGGGCCATCGGTTATCTTCTCTTCGCATTGCATGCCCCGCCCATTCCTTCTTGATTTCGACTAGGATGAAAATAACTGGACTAAGTTCTCTCACTCACTCTACCCTATTTCTGCCTCTTAACGTTATACGAATCACAGTTCTTGTCATAGCATGCTGTGCTGCCGTTACTTCAAATCTTTTCGTAAGTTTCCACCCCGGATGCGTGTACTGGCAGCGTCCTTCATCAACTCTCTTCTGGCAAGATACAACTGCTATATACTGTCATCTAATAACCCGGGAGCACCTGCCAAATACACTCCGCACCATTCTTATTCTCCTATCCCAAAATAGGATTCATGAAACCCAGTAACTGGTAGCCTGAGAGTGACCACTATACTCTCTTAGAAAAAAGGTAGTAGTACTTACTAACTTTGGGTAGTAACTGCTTGTCACATATGTTTCTACCCTGTTAGTAACTCCAGTTAGTAACTGGAAGGTTAGTTATAGCTACTTACCCATTGAGTTAGTAACGGCTGCTACCCGCATTTAGTAACGGGAAGCTAGTAGTGTTTACTAAGAGAATGAATAGAAAATTTCGCATGTGTTTCTTATTTTCTGCACTCTGCAAAAAAAGCTACATACTCATTTTGACTAAATCTCGAAACCAATCAGAGCTGTCAGAGCGTGCTCACCGTAAATCACACACTTGGGTTTAGGCTCCTTGCGCACGTGTATAAATTATGCGAGGTAATGGCACCAACTTTACCGGGCACAAACAGATGTTCAGAATGCAACAAAAGCACAAACAAAAAGATCCGCCCACAACCACTGCGCTTGCACAGGTACATCTTTCTCAGTTTTATATAAAACGTAAATCTGACTCTCAGTTACGGGCTAATGGCTCTAACCCGTTGAGCTAAAAAACCAGCGTTAATTATGAAGTTGACATCGTAGAAGCAGCTTAGTCTAATAAACCTAACGCCCCTGCAGAAATGTTTAATTAAAAAACCAACTTATTCGCACGATAGCTGCGTCAGTTATATTCTCTCAGTTTTTTTATGGCTAAAGAAGCGGTTATTCACTGGGTAGAAACTAGCGACCAGACTTAAGAAAGTAGCGAGGGCTACTTTTAGTAACTATACCTTGAAGAGAGTAGTAAATAGTAAAACGCAGTCCGAGTTAGCAACAACTACACTTACTACCTCTTTACTACCCTTTTACTAACTTCTTTTTAAAGTTCTGTGCCTAAGTAGTAACAGGCAGTGAAAAGTTAGTGAAAGTTAGTGTCGGTTCGAAAGGACATACCGTCGCAGAAGGCCGTGCAAGCGCTTTTGCGCTTCTTACAATCTACCGGCCTGTGTGAAAGACTAACTGGAACGCCTTGTGTGTGTGTGTCTCCATGTGTGCACGTACCTTTTTTTGAGTTTTCCTCCCTGTCATCTTTCTAACCCCTATCCCCCATCCCCAGTGTAGTGTAGCAAACCAGAGACTCACATCTGGTTAACCTCCCTGCGTTTCCTTTTCATTCTCTCTCTCTCTCTCTAGTAACGGAGCAGTTACTAACATTTTGCTTGCAGTTGCTAACTATTTACTAACTGTTTTAAAAGTGTGAGAGGTGTTAACGTGATGTCACGGGTGCCATTTTACTGTCCATCGGGTATCTTCATAAGTGCAGGCCGTACACGACAGTACAAATGCCTCATTACATATCTAACTGCAAGTTTCATTAGGTGGCGCTATAGCTGTGTCAAAAGAGGCGCGAGTCAGGGCAAAAACTTGAACATCTGTTTGATCTGCTTATATCTCGATTGCACCATGCATAGAAGCTTCGCGTGACAAACGCGCAAGCCATTCTGCACTGAATCGTGGTGCCTTACAAAAAAAATCAGAAAGTAAACGCCCTTGTACTACGCTGTTGTCAAGACGTCACACAGCACACTGGCACCTTTTCCGTTTTGCCTCCATCGGAACACGGACGCCGCGGCCGGCTTTGAACCTTGGATCTTGGGCATTGTATACGTGAGCAAGTGGTACACCTGCACCTTTTTTCGTGTTGATTACACATGGGCTAAAGAGCAGGCCATATAGAATCACTGAGCGCTACGGACGCAGAAATGCAGTGTGCACAATTTGCGCGCAGTGGTTTCACGAGTTGGGAAACGTGGCTCACTGAGCCTGACGCGTATTTTTTTTAATTTCTTACACTAAGTAAGCCCTCTCACGCATTTACATTGTTTTTCATCGAATCAGTCACTCAAAACCTGCTTCAAACACCGCATTTTCCTTTGCTCTCATTGTCCCTACAATTTTTCTTTTAAAGTGAAAGCTTTACCTCGCCGCAAGTTGAGCAGTTTCGCGTGATTCCTGGAGAGCCGTGCTGCGCATGCGCGAAGAGCAATGACGACCCACGGCGCATTTCTCTCTCTCGCTCCCTAGTCGCAACTGCGCATGCGCCACTAGTAATACCGAGAAACAGCTGTTCCGCCGCTGCGCAGTGCCGCGGCTTTCCTCAAAGTGCAACTTTCAATTTTCAGTTTTCTCGTCCTTCTTTCCCTCCCTACTTTATCCCTTCCTTTGCGGCGCGGTTCGGGTGTCCATCGAGATATGTGATACGGTTTATGTGCTTTGCGCGCTCGCCGCGCCATCTTGCATGACGACACACCGCGTGGCTCGCCGGCACCGCCGTTTTGTATGACGTCACACCGCATTCCTCGTCTTTACGCTCGCTTCTTCTCGCTTCGACATCCGCGTCGCATGCTTAATAACATATCGGAGGATAGAAAAGGAGAGCTCGCGTGCGCCGCAGCCACAGTTGTGTCGCCTTTAATGCGACAACATAGCTACACCACCCGACTAACCTGCACTTGCAACCAAGATTAACCAACGCTAACCATGCTATGCCTTACATATCACTATGTTTATCCCGGCATAGCCGAGCTAAGCCACTAAGCCGCAGCGTTCATTGCGCGACCAACCTTTCGCGATCAACCACTTATTTAACCGCCACCTGCCAACGTAGGCGCATTGCCTATCCAGGCTGCGGAACGCAGTCAACCTTACAGGCCAAGCCGCGTCTACTTTCCCGATACACAGCAGGTTTCGCTCTCTAACTAGATTCAGCCGTAGTTGAACCGCAGCTAAAATTATCATTAAGAATATTATGTTTTCGTGTTTATTTCTCATTTCTTGTAATTTTTCACTTGCTTATTTTGTTTTATTTTTCGTACTAGCTAAGCCATCTCACGCATTTATATCGTTTTTCATCGAATCGGTCACAAAAACCTGCTTCAAACAAATCTTTTATTTTCATTAATTTCATTAACTAATTATTCATCAACCAAACTCTTACCATTTCTAGATCTGCGCACGCACTATCTAACTCGATCAAACTTTTGCACACGAATCTCCTCATAACGACATACTTGTGCAGACAAAATTGGCGGCCACTTTTTGCTGACGCGACATAACAATATATTGCTTTCGCATTAATAAGGGTCATGACAACGCCCTGCGCTGAGGCTGTTACCATACGCGAGCAGACAGCGCTGCTTGCTCCTTTCACATGACTTGCATATGCCGCAGCAGCCAATGCAAATGGCACCCGAAACGGTGGCTTAATGATTCGGACACTCGGCCGAAGTGTCCAGTAACCTGCACCCAGTTCTTTGAGCACAGTGTGTGCACTGCATCGCCTGACATTCCGAAAAGTTCAGCATTACTATGGCGACGGCCATCGCCGCGGTATCCGCCCCGGGCTCGAGGCCTGTGAAAGGCCGATGAGCGAACTCTAAGGCGTATGCAAACGCATACATTGTTGCGCCCAACAACTGCAAAATATTTTGATCCGAAAGTGGGCGGGCGACGCACTGTAGTCGGTGGCGTCCACTTATTACCCCGCCGCGGTGGCTTAGTGATTAGGCGCTCAGCTACTGATCTGGAGTTCCTGAGTTCAAACCCGACAGCGGAGGCTGCGTTTCGATAGAGGCGAAACGCCAAGGAGCCCGTCTGCTGTGCGATGTCAGTGCACGTTAAAGATACCCAAGTCGTCGAAATTATTCCGGAGCCATCTACTGAGGCCCCACTTTCTTCCTTTCTTCTCTCACTACCGCCTTACTCTGTTCCCTTACGGCGCGGTTAAGGTGTCCGCCATTATGTGAGACTTATGCTGCGCCATTTCCTTTCCCCAAAAACCAATTTTTTTCATTGTGGCGTCCACCTACAAATTGAGGAAGTTATGCGCCTCTTTTCTCTAAAGTATGTACTGCAAAATCCACGAACGCTATCACCTTGCAATGTCGTTCCCTGGACACCCTGGCAGCGCTGCAACACGCTGTCGCGCTCCACTCTTAAAGGCGAAGCTTAAGCGTCCCTCCAATTTGTTCGAGTTCCGTCTCCATCGAAAAGCGGCCGCCACGCCCGAGTTCAAACTCGGAACTCGGGCTAAGTGCCAGAGCCCCCTAGCCACGACGGCCATCAGGCGCCAGCAAACACTTCGGAACGGTAACGAAACGCTTCTGGCGTGGTCAGTCGTTCTGGATAGCCACCGTGAAAAGCCACCGCGCGGCAACGCAAGTATGGTTTGCGCTAACATATTCATCATCTCACAATTCGTCACGTGCATTAAATGGCTGTGCTTTTGCCAACGCTTTTCGCGACCTCGTTCTTGACAGGCCTCACCTGGTGTGCTTGATGCGACCGGATATAAAATGAACATAAAATAAATTCAGGCGCCAACACGGCGAGGACTTCAGTTGAAGCGACGTAGGCGTCATAGGCCGCCGTTGCTGCCACGTGAGTGCTTACTAATAAAGTAGCGCAACCAGTGCATAGAGGCTGGTAGTGACACTGCCTGCTGTGTATACGTGGCAACGAAACACGGAAAAGTACGCACCCATAACAGAATAGGAGTTAAAGAAATTAAAAGAAGAGGTATCGTGGTAGAGGTCACCAGAAAAATTTCGACCACAGGGGGACCTTAAACATGCACTGAAATCGGACAAGTGCCCGTACTTGCACACTCGGACCATCACACGATACACAGAGGGCGCTGCCCTGCAGGCCTCAGTAAGGTAAAACCCCTCCATAAACTATCTTATGAACTAGTTTATTGAGCGGCTTTAGAGTAAGGTGCCTCGGCGTAGCGCGCAGCTGGCATCGAGACACCCTAGACCTGAGTAGGGTAGAGCCGATTACGGAGGTCCTTCAGCAAACTCTACAGCTCTGTCAGGACGCGTACACCTAAAGAGCGATGTGCGCCTCAAAAACGCATTTCTAAGAAATTGAATGGTCTGCTAGGTTCCCGTGACGCTTCTTAGAAGGATCTTTTGACGTGTTGCGCGCTGCTCAGGCGACGACAATGAATTTACTACGCTGGATGGATCGATCGACTCCATCACGGCACTTGCATGTCTTCTCAGGCAGAAACGCGGCACACTCTGTGCGTACATGGTGCAGCGCGGTCCTAAAAGCAGGATCAAAGCACCGAACACGTACCAATCAAAAGCCGCCACTTACCAGCGAGCAACGCAACGAACCAAGTCCGCGACAGACGCTCGTCGAGGCACGGCTACTGCAACGTGTTCTGCGACGATGTGACCTTTCGTCTTTTTAGATGGCTACTGCAACGCGTACTGCAATACAGACTGCAGGAAGAAAGAAGCCAACGTGGCCTTGTTCTCTTTGTTTTCCCAGCTTTCGCTCTTTCTCAAGCATCGCTCGCATGCCGGAAGCTACGAGCGAACAGCCAATATGGCGCGCACACGAACGCAGCACGTGACCTCACGACACCGACTGATCCTATCAGACGACAATGCGCTGCGTGTTCCCGCCCCGCCCTCTCTCTGTTGCTGCCTCTGAGAACATAAATGGAATTAAGTGCTTTCACCTGAATATAAGATCAGTGCGCAATAAACAAGATTTTCTTAATATTCTACTAGAAAAATTTAACTTAGATTTTGAGGTAATAATGCTTACAGAAACTTGGCTTCATTCAGAGTGTGATAATATCACTGATGACAGGTACAATACATTTTGTCTGAATCGAACTCGGAAAGGTGGTGGCGGTCTGTTGTTGCACGTAAAAAAATGTATCGAGTGTGATGTGCTTGATCAGTTTTCTGTTGTTTCCGATGATGTAGAGTGCCTTACTGCAATAAGTCAAAGGTATCTTATAGTTGTCATGTATCGTCCTCCTAATGGAGTAGTTGACTCTTTTCTTCGTCACGTTGAAGACATCCTTAACTATGCAAGCAATAACAACCTCAACTTGTTTTTGGGTGGTGATTTCAATATTGATCTGATGACTAAATCCAACACTCGGCAGTGCTTACAAACCTTACTGCTATCACACTCCTGTCACAATGTGATCAAAGACGCTACACGCATAACAACAACGTCGTGTACCTTATTGGATGTCTTTGTCACAAACATACCTGAACACGAAGTTTTTGGTGGCGTTATCACGTCCGGCATAAGTGACCACTTGCCTATTTTCTTACTCGCTAAAAATGCGCTAAGGAAACATGCGGACGGAGCCAATGTAATTAAAGCATTTCAAGAAATTAATGAAAAAACTTTGAACACATTTCGCACAAACCTTTCTGCGGTAAACTGGGAACCAGTGTATAGCTCCCCGAGCGCCGATGGTGCTTATGAACTATTTTTGAGATTGTTTATTGATGCATACTCAAGTTCATTTCCAATGAAAACATGCAAAAAAAGAAGAAAAATTCGAAAACCTTGGATCGATAACGATTGTTTGAAACTAATAAGAAAAAAAGAAAGGCTATTTACTAGGTTCTTAAACAGTCGCAATCTGAAAGACTGGGAAATTTTTAAAAGGCATAGAAACAAAACTAATGCTAAGCTGCGAAAGGCAAAACAGGTTTATTTATGTAACTACTTTGAAGTTGGTAATGCCCCAAAAGCTGAACATATATGGAAAAAAATTAATGTGCTGCTAAATAGAGTTCCCGTAAAGGAAAATATTAATGAAATCATATTAAACAATAAAGTCATTAAGGGAGCGATGCTAGCAGAGGAATTTAATACCTTTTTTGTAAACTTGGTCACCAGCACACATTCCTCGGAGGCAATAAATGGAATGATTAGAAATCCACAAAGTCTTTACATTGACCCTACAAGCGAGACTGAGGTCTGTGCTGTGTACCATTCACTGAAAAACAGCTTTGCTTGTGATATTAATATCCAGATCAAACCAGTAAAATATGCACTAGACCTCATTTTGTCGCCGCTCACATACTTGTACAATATTTGCCTCTCAACAGGCACTTTCCCCAGGAAGATGCAAATCGCTAAGGTAGTCGCTATATTTAAAAAAGGGGACAAAAATAATCTGACAAACTATCGGCCAATTTCCATCCTGCCAGTCTTCTCGAAAGGTCTAGAAAAACTCATCCACATACGAATTACCAAGTTTGCAACTAAACATAATTTAATTAATCCCACTCAGTTTGGCTTTAGAAAAGGAATGTCCACAGAATATGCTCTTTTGGCTCAAAGAAATAATTTTGAAAGCAATCGAAGAAAAATATGTAATTGCAGGTGTATATATAGACTTTTCGAAGGCATTCGATAGCATAAACCATGTTACTTTGTTAAAAAAACTGGAAGTATATGGAATACGTGGAATACCTCTCGACCTCTTAAAGTCTTACCTCGAAAACAGAATGCAGTGCGTTTCCATACAGGAAATTCTATCCACTTGATAGCCAATAAAAGCAGGTGTCCCCCAAGGCAGCATACTTGGTCCCCTATTATTTAACTTGTACATAAATGATATTACGTGCATTAGTAGCAACGCAGAATACGTAACATATGCAGACGACACGACAATATTTTTTCGCAGTCGTTCCTATCATTCTCTTATATCCGAAATAAACAACACTCTGGAAAAAATGACCACCTGGAGCGAAATAATCTCTTTACAGATTAATGCTAATAAAACAAAGGCAATTATTTTCACTACCAGACAAGCAGCCAGCGCTCCAGAGATGACGTTCACTTTAGGCGACGCAGATGTAGAAATCGTAGATTCTGTCAAATGTCTTGGTGTCCACTTTCACAAAAATATGTCCTGGCACACGCACGTTGACCACGTTACCACACAGATAGCAAAAGCTGCTGGGGTCATAACTAAATATAAATCGTACTTACCGACGGCCGTTAAATTACACATTTACAATTCACTTTTCCTTTCACATGTTAACTACTGTCTCTTAGTGTGGGGTAAAACAACACTTGGTAATTTAAATCGCATACATGTCCTACAGAAAAGAGCGATCCGCAGCATAGCAAATGTTCATTATCGTGAACATACATCCAAACTTTTCACTAAATTTGACATTCTTTCCATCCATCATATGTACTCATTCTACCTTGCAAAGCGATATAAGCATGACTCGCTTGAAATTCTCCGTACACTTGCTACCTTGACCCCTCAAACACGACACTACAATACACGCACTAATCTAATTTGGAAAATTCCTTACACACGCTTAAGACTATCTGCACAAATGCTCCGTCATGCCCTACCGACCCTACTAAACCACCTTCATTGTCAAGGAATTAACATAAGCACCATTACCAACAATATGCTTAAGTCCTTTGTAACGCGACAGTGAGCGTGTATGAAATTTTTTTATGTATTTTAGAAATTCTCTTGTAGAATTGGTGCGCTACCGTGGCTGCCTTCCTTGTACATACTGACCTTTATTTGTGGCTCAAAAATGAGTATATTATTTTTGTATTGCATATTATACGTACTGACTTTTAAACTTTCTAATTATAAAGATGTATGTTTCTTAATCTTCCACTGTATATGCCTTGTAAACAGGGGGCTCGAAGGAAGGAAGGAAGGAAGGAAGGCCTCAGACGTTGCTGGCACATACCCACTACGGGGGAGTGGCCAAGACACAGGCGGTTAATTACTGGATACAGAAAATTTTTGACGGGAAAAGCAGTGGAAATAGTATGTAGTCTGATAGATTGGAAGAGGGAAGGAAAGGGGTCCAGTTAACTTGGAGATCGAAGACGGGACAATTGCTTAATGTGCATAATAGTACACAATGCCTGTAATGTTGCAATGGCTTACTGACAGAGATCAGGAAAAAGAAATTAGAATGGGAGTCGCTGCGTTTCTTGAAGAAAATTTTGCACAGCAGAGCGCACACTCCTGTCGCTTCGTCCAAGCAAAGAAGCGCCAATGGAAAGAACAACCGCGGAAGACACAGGCAAGCCCAGTTGATGAAATGGAATTTGCAAAAGACGCTTCCTCAAATGAGAAAAGCGGCGGCAGAACAGCAGGAAGTGATCCATTGTCTCAGGTTCGGCACAAAAAGGGCACAGTGGGGAAGCTGCCAGGCCAGATCTGTGAAGGTAGAAATTTAGAAGGGGAACCCGGCAACGCAAGCGCGTGAAAGAGACCTCTAGTCTGCGTGAGCGCCAGTCTTTGCTACTCCAAGGATGCAGAAGATGCTGATATTCGGGAGACGATGTAAGAGCCGAGGCAGCAAATTCCTGAAATATTGTGTAGCTGCGAAACCTCACCGCAGCTGTATATGCACACGATGGTAGGACAGCAACAATTGGGCCGCTGAGAGAGGCTCTTGCTAAGGAATCTGCAACCTCATTTAAGTGAAAGCCCATGTGACCTGGTACCCAAAGCAACCTTACCGAATTTAGATGCAGCGGAATCAGGAACTTAAAGAGGCGTAATGGCCGAGAGTCAGTGGGCGAGGATAAGGAAGAGCAAATGGACAGAGAGTCTGTCATAACCACGACCTGGGAAACGGTAGATTCTAATTTTCGTAAGGCTAAGATTACTGCTAATAATTCAGCCAGAAAAATTGGAGTGAAGTCAGGAAGACGGAGAGAAAAAGACCAATCCAGTGAAGGTGAAAAAATTCCCACACCTGCCTTTTCGCGATCCTGCGAGGCATCGGTAGCAATAAGAACATGAGAGGGAAAGGACCTTAGGTGGTCCTGCAATAGACCCTGAAGAAGCGGGAAGGGCTGCAGCTTTGCATTCGATGGGAAAATGTCATCGAATTCAATCTGGACAGATGACGAGTTATTATATATTTGGGGGACATCAGTGAAATGAATATTTATGCGATCAAGGAGGGACTGCACGTAACATATCTGCGGGGTATGAAATCGAGACCAGGCAGCACTAAAAAAGGCGGAAGGTTGACTAAGAAATATTATACTGGAAGCGTGAAGAGGGGAGTCGCACAATTTTAAAAATGTTTGAACTGTTAAAAGGCGAAACCTAGCTGATAACGAAGGCATTCGCGCCTCAAGGTGCAGAACAGCATTGGCGACATATTTTGGAAGCCCCAGACAAAGGCGCAACGCCTCACGCTCCAAAAGCACAAGAGGGCGAAGTTTATAGGCAGGAGCTCCTGAGAATAAAACACACCCGAACTCCAAAATTGGGCGGACGTACATTTTATAAATCATCAGAAGCGTATGCCTTCTCATGCCTGACCTAGCACTACAAAGCCTGCGCAGGATGCCAATGGCCCGAACTCCTTTTGCAGAAACTTGCTCAATGTGTGGCCGCCAGGAGAGAGTAGAGTCGTATATTACACCGAGATACTTCACCGTCTGAACTTGAGGTATTATGTTATTTCTATAGACCAGGCAGATGTTTACAGGAACAGAAACTGGAAATACTAACAATGCGCATTTCTTCACATTAAGGGACAGATGAATTCTTCCTAGCCAGTTGTCAAGAACATTGAGGTAATTTTGCAGGGCTCGATAAAGAGTGTGAATGTCACCTGCTGATGCAAAAAATGCAACATCGTCGGCGTACACATAAGTTTTCACATTTTGAATGCATGGAATTGAGCTTAGAAAAATGTTAAAAAGAACAGGGGAGAGAACTGATCCTTGCGGAACACCTCTTGTCTGTGGAAATCTCCTTGAGGAAATACCATTTTGGCAGCAGTAAAATTCTCTATTTTCTAAAAAAACAGAAATCCAGGCTACAAAATAGCTTGGGAAGTTGAGTTCCTGTAATCTTAGTATTAGAGTCGAGTGCTCCACGCTGTCGTATGCTTTACTGATATCCAAGGTGACAAGCGCAGCAAACTGTTTTCTATTGCGAGCTAATTTAATACGACTCTCAAGATCAGTATGAGCACACCAAATTGAACAACCCGGCCTGAAACCAATTTGACATGGATTCAATACAGCATTTTCTGAAATGAATGACATGACACGGCCGAGAAGGACCCT
>JARKHS020013809.1:0-41569 GCA_030143305.2 Amblyomma americanum
CGGGGGTACTGCCTGTGGGGAAGGACATTCCCAAAGGTAGTAAAAAAGTGTGAATATAGGCACGCCACAGGTTTTCTAATGAGGAGGGAAGCTGGGGTGAAAGCATGAGAGACGGTAGGGTGAAATAAAGCAGCCGGTCTGTAATTGCAGCCATGTGGCGCTGGATAACGGCGACAAGGTACTGCGGGGTGGTGAAAATTTGTCATGCGGCTGAGTTTATAGAATGTGTTGAATTGATGATATGTAGAAAGAACCGATGTGGCCTCTTGCGCAGGGTTGGGTGCCTGATCGTCCGGGGTCCAGGAAAAGAGTTCTCGGTCCAGCTCATGAACGCGCTCGTTACCGGGGATCTATGCATGCCCAGGGATCCACGACACTAACCGCTCGGTCGAGAGAGGTGGCTGTGGGAAGAATGTTTCCACAGTGTTAGCCATTTACTGGCGCCGCCATGCGGTGGGACAGCACCCGCTGGTCTTTGCCTTCCCTGGCTCGTGCGTTCGTTCGCTGAGTCTGTCTGCCTGGCTAGTGTGCCCTTCTGCCCTTTCTGCCGGCTTTCGGTGACATTTTCGTGGAGGTGCTGGGTGTTTTTCCCAATGCACGAAGAGCTCCCGGGAGCCTCCGACGGCGCCCAGCTACACCCCGTGGACACGACACCTGTCCACAAGGCCAGCCGCCGCTTGCGAGGCTTAAATCCTGAGTTTCGACCCCTGACGGCACGATCCCGCGCAATGACGTCCACTGCGGCAAGTCAGACCACCTAGAATGTCGTCAGTTCCCCGCCGCTTCTTCATGCGCCTCGCACTCCCGCGTCGTTTCATGGCGACAAGTTCGAAGACGTGGAAGACACCACCTGCGAAGCCGGCCGGCCTATTGAAGCTCATTGATCCACCTCAAATCCCTTTCCACCAGGTCGGCATGGACTTGCTGGGACCATTTCCGACATCATTATTGGGCCCCCACTGTGCCGTCTTAGTAGGCTGCGACTGCCGTGAAAAATCCTACTTTGCTAGTTTCTGCCGCGTCGACATAAAGGATACCGGATCGGTTGCTGTATGCTCTGGTGTAATAGGCCGCTTGAGCCTGCCGCCTACCCCGATGGAGGATAGCGTTCATATTGCGCGGTAGGGGCTTCTGATATATGTGATCCTGCGTGCGTAGAGAAATCATGTAAAGTTTAGGACTTGTTGGGCGGAAATGGATGGATTGAGACGGAGCTGTCGCAGTAGGCGTTGTCCTGTTTCCGTGCGACTCAGGTGGACTAGTTGGTTGGTGCGTTGAGCTTCTATTAATTCGATCACGGCCTTGGGGGTACCAGTGGTCAGGAGATGTTCCGTGCCAACCCTTCGCTGAAGACGTAAGACGGAGGTGACAGCCGTGTGTATTAGGATGTCTGCCTGATGTGTTTGGCGCTGAGTGAGTATGTGGTACGGCAGGGGGTATGTAAGGCGGCTAATGATTAATGCATTGGTCATATTGAATGTCTCGCCTTCAGACAACACATAATTGCATGCTGTCACGTGCCTGATTAGTGCAGCGACCGATTTGGTCTGTCTTTGCAAGAACTGAAGGGTGGTGGTTGCATCGAGTTCGTTGTTAATCAGAAGGCCGAGAATTTTCTCCTGAGTCACAATGGGCACTGGATTCCCGTACATGTGCAGTTAAATAGGGAAGTCACTGGGGACCGGTTTCAGCCATATACGCAGGTGATATAACCCTCTTGACAACGGGAGGATCGCTTAGAACAGCCCAGCGTATCTTGCAATCTGCCATAGACATCACCACCGCCCATTCAGCAAACACAGACCTCCCTTGCTCTCCAACTAAATCGAAGCTCTTACGGCTGAAACACCTGAGAATCGAACGTGCAATGAAAGGCACCCGCCGCGGTGGTGGTGGCGAAAATTTTTATTTAATGACAGGAGAGTGCCTCGCCTCATTTTAGCTAAGGCCACCTTATGGTCGTGAAACTCAGAAGAGGCCATCAATGTCTGAATTGGCTGGCCCGCGTGCTCGTACTCAGGCCCAGCCGGATCTTCCACTAGTTGAGACGTCATACCTTGGTACCCGTGCAAAGCTCGCCGGAGCTGTCGTTGCGTCTCCCCTCTCGTTTGAGCGGGGTCGATGAGACTGCGAAATAGGCCACATGTCTCTTTCGAGCTCATCTCACGCGCTGCCGAATTACACTTCTCTATCCAGTTTGAATCGGCGAGCTGGGCAGCATACGCCGCAGCCTTCTCCGTGAGGTTGACAATGCGAGCCTTAATTAAGCCTGCGATTGAGTTTGTTCTTCTCCTTACACCGTTTGGTAAGGCTCCGGCGCGCTTCCCACAATTGCTGGAAGTGACTGTCCACTGCAGGGATCTCTTCGGTGGTCTGAAGTGTCGTGACGAGTTGTCTGTGTATTGTGGCTCAGTGGTTAAGGCGCTCGTCTACTGAGCCGAAGTACCCGGGTTCGAACCGGAGCGCTGCAGCCGCGTTTCGATGGAGGCGAAACGCTAAAGGCGCCCGTATGCTGTGCGATGCCAGTGTACATAAAAGACCCCCAAGTGAACTCATATACTCATATCCTATTCTCCTGCCCAGCACACTTGCCCCTGGCCTCTTGGTCCCTAACCAGTCAGCAGCAATGGGAGGCTGCTTTGTTTTGCACCGAGCCGGATCTCCAACTTTGGCTGAGGACCTGAGCAGAAGACGTCGCGACTAGGCGCCCCCTGGACGCCACAAACGGCAGCCTGGAGGCCACCCGCAATGCTGCCGCGTAATTTTCTTTATTTTAAGCCTTCTTTTGAAACATTGGTTTTGGGGAAAGAGAAATGAGGCAGTATCTACCTATCATAACGGCGGACACCTGAACCGCGCCGTAAGGGAAGGGATAAGAGAGCAGTGTTGTAGGAGTTACCGAAAAATTGGAGGACGCTGAAGCTTCGCATTTAAGAGTGTAACGCGAGAGTGTTGCAGCACTGCCAGGGAGTCCACGGAACGCCATCACCAGTTCGGCACGACGCCTTTCCCGTTAGACAAATCGCTCTGCTACGTACTACGGTGAAACAGACGCGCGGAGCGGCAAACCAAGCAGAAGCGCTGCCAGGTGCCTTGCCAAAACGCGCGGGACTCAAGTTGCAGTCGTAGTTCGTTGGCACATCGTTCTCGACAATCCCGATGCCACGAACGCCAGCACAACTTCCCTGCCGAACGAAAGGACAGTAAGCCCCAAGCTTCGTGGTGAGCGCGCTTTGGATGTGCGCTGCGTTGTTCGCCGCTCACCGCGTGATTCCTGCGTGCCCGCACGGCCCCACTGCGCCCTAACGAGAGATATGTCAGACGGATCACTCCTTTTCCTTAAAATCAATTTTCATTTCATTTTCCTTTCCTTACGGCGCGTTTCGGGTGTTCACAGAGATAAGAGAAAGAGAGACAGGCCTCCCTTCCTTTCCTTAAAACCAATTTTCATTTCATTTTTCTTCCCTAGCGGCGCGGTCCGCGTTGTCCACCGAAATATGTGGCAGGCGTCCCTTCCTTTCCTTGCGCTGTCGTCGCGCGCTGTCTCTTGGAGCAGTGGCATACATTGCGAGTAGGAGTAGGAGGAAAGATTTTTCGCTCACGGCTGACGCTGACGACACCAGCTTTTCTGCGACAAGAGCTCCTTAACGCTGTCGCCTTAAAAGAGTAACTAAATACATAACTCGTTTCGCAAAAAAAAGAAGGAACGCGTTACCGCCCTACGTTACCTATAAAAAAGTAACACGTTAGCGTTACTGAAAAAAGTACCGCTCGTTACTTTGCCGTTACTTTTTGACCATAAATTTCAATCAGTGTGTCCTTAAGAATTCACGATAACAATTTTACAAAGCTCATATTTCATATAAACTTCTAGCCCAAACAACGATTTTACGCGAAATTTTGATTTCATGAGAATACTTTGCACATATGTTAGCGGTTGTAGTGGCCTAAAGTTGCCTGTAGAGCTACATGTGATGGATTCTAACTCTGGGGCACGTGGTGAAGCCACTTAATAATAATAATAATTAATTGGTTTTGGGGGGAAAGGAAATGGCGCAGTATCTGTCTCATATATCGTTGGACACCTGAACCGCGCCGTAAGGGAAGGGATAATGGAGGGAGTGAAAGAAGAAAGGAAGAAGAGGTGCCGTAGTGGAGGGCTCCGGAATAATTTCGACCACCTGGGGATCTTTAACGTGCACTGACATCGCACAGCACACGGGCGCCTTAGCGTTTTTCCTCCATAAAAACGCAGCCGCCCCGGTCGGGTTCGAACCCGGGAACTCCGGATCAGTAGTCGAGCGCCCTAACCACTGAGCCACCGCTGCGGGTCCCTGGATGATTGCACAAATTTTGTTTTCAGTTTAATAAGGCATCAGCCTTAGCACTGGAGCACATGCTCTTTCTGAATGTGAAATTAAACACGAAATGACACTTCATCATCAATTCTAACTTCACAAAGAAAACATCGCTGAGCTCTCAACAAATTTACAGTAATTCTGAAAACTGTGATGGTTCTAAAATGCTCGGCATGCTTCCACTCTGTGGAGAGTTGTGTGTGTGAGTGGTTCGGGAAGGGGAGGTGGGTGCAAGCGTGTGAATGCATGTTCGTGCACGGGTTTAGTGCTTTATGGCTATTCTGTCTTTTTTTTTACTTGGGTGCGTCGTCAAGGGCACATGTTTTCTGGCATGCATGCGAGCCGCAACAAAGGTCGTCGAGAGCACCTGTTTGTTTATTGTAATAATAAAAACGCAGCCGCCGCGGTCGGGTTCAAACCCGGGAACTCCGGATCTGTTTGTTTATTTTCAACATCACTTTAGGTGCTCTGCTGTTTTTCTTTCTAAAAGAGGGGCGAGGTGGGGGACAACTGGAGCAATAAGTAACTACTAACGTCACACCTCAGGTTACCGACAAATGTTAACATCAGTGGGTTACCCGTTACAGTTCCCAAATGGTAACGAGTACGTTACTAAGTTACCGAAAAAGCAACGTGTTACCACCAACACTGTAAAGGAGGGACTAAGAGAAGAAGGGAAGAAAGAGGTACTTCGTTCAATAAATGTTTTTCACCACCACCCAGATGGTCAAAATTTTGCTGGAGACCTCCACTAGGAGACGGCGCTGCGATCGCCGAGGTGAGCGGACGCGTTCACATCGGCTCTGTCTTCTACAAATGATTTCGCAGCGATTTCAACTGCATTTCATCGCCAACCTTTCACCAACGTGAAGTCGAGAGGCATCAACGGATACCCAGTTTTGAGGTGAGCCACCATTCTTCGCCGAGATATTGCACTTTCTGCGCTCCGATCCTGCCATAGCCTCGCTAGGTCTATGCGTGTACGCCAGACGCTAGGCCTAGCCGGCGCGACCGCTGCGCGCCGCTGACAGACGCAGCGCCACGTACACGGACTCTCTCCAACGAAGCGGCACAAGCCGACGAACGTGACTCAAGATTGAACGTGCAAGTGATGGGGGAAGACATTTCCGCCGACGAAATTACCCAAGAAGCCGGATGGAAGGCCGCCGGAGCGCGGCGTTCGAGACCCCGAGACCACGGTGCGAATTCGCCGCACGACATCGATGCAAGAGCAAACGCACCTGGCACCGGCCAGCAAGGTACGAAACCCAAGCATGTCAAAGGAAAGGTTATCAAAGCGGGACGCATGCCCAGACTACCGAAGGAGGAAATTAAAATCGTGGTTCGACCAAAAGGCGGCCCCGACATCGTTAAGGTGGGCGCCCCGACGGTCACCGCTGCAATCTTCGCGGCCGCCAACATAACGGGAGACGAAAGTGCAGAAGACACGGTCTGTCCGAACTCGCACCAGAACATCGTCGTCGTCAGCACACCGAAACGAGCGAACGCGGACCGCTATGCCAAACTGCGGCAAATTCACATCCAAGGGAAACCGCATGAAGTCAAGAGTACGAAACGGCACCCGATAATACAACCCAGGGAGTAATTCGTGGCATCCCCAATGAGGACGGACCCCGAGCACTGGACGAGAACATCGTAAACCCGAGAAACCCACTGGCACTCGCGGCCAAACGCATAGGCACTACGACCACGGTTGTAATTGCCTTCGACGGACTCAAAGTGCCCAACCTCGTCAGGTACGGCGCAACGCTCGTTCTTTGCACGTTGTATCGCAAGCAAATTGACATCTGTTACAAGTGCGGAGGCCTCGGCCACCGCATGGACGTTTGCCCAACTCCCGCCAACCGCATTTGCTGAGGTTGCGGAGGCCGCAACCCTGACCAGGGGCACCAATGCTCGCCCAAGTGTAACCTATGCGGCGGCGCTCACATGACGGCCGACAAGGCCTGCAAAGCAAGGTACAAGACTCCGTATGTGATTCGCAGGCGACGATGGGAGCGCCAAAAGGCGCATGCCCAACTGACACAGCAAGACTTCCCGCCCATCCAGCCGCACAGACCCAGATCCACGTCGCGATCGCGTGGCCGGTCCCGGTCCCGCAGTCGTCAAAGGCATAACCGCGATCCGACCAGATCGAGATCCAGGACGCCAACTCCCGGAGACAAGGTGAGCTGGGCGGATACTGTCCGGGGCATCGCGCGGGAAGGGGTCGTAACAGCACCTGCAGTCCCAGAGCAGAATAAAAAAGCCGATAATGACATTTTAGAGGCCCTAAGGAAAGAGAACGCAGAAATGCGAAAAGAGAACGCGGTATTGCGCGAACAAGTCCAAAAGCTAATGCGAGAGATGCGAGAACTCAGACGCGAGCGTGCCGGGATGGTACAAAACAAACAGAACGCACAACAGCAAGTACCGGCGAGCGTTCCTGACGCGGACGCGGACGCCCTAGAGAAACGGGCGATACAACAACACCACGAGGGCGGTTTTGAGAGCCAGGTGCGAGTGGAAATTACAGACATCCAGAAAATGCTATGCACCATGCAAAGTACCATTAAGACCCTACACGCAACATTCCTCGGCCTCGCAAACAGGACCACTAACCTTGAAGGAAACATGCAGATAATACTGAATCACTCCGTATTAACGCAACACGGACACGCACCGGCGAACAGTGATGCGGGACCGAGCCACCATCAAGGGCAGCCGGGTAACTTGCATCAGCATCAACATGGCCAACGATAACCAGGGGATAGTAATATGGCAGTGGAACTGCCGAGGCTTCGCCGGCAAAAAGGACGCTCTACAGCAACACATCAGGCACGCAACACGTAAACCGGACGTAATATTACTCCAAGAAACTCTCACCAACGCGGCTACCTTAACAGGCTACAAAACGCAAGGCAGCAAAATCTAGGGGAGGGGTGTATGCACGCTTGTTAGGAAGCGTCTCACATTCGTTGACCACGAACTAAGCGGCGTGCAGATGGAACACGCTCTCCTCGAAGTGATACCCACCAAGCAGAGGAAACAAAGTATATTCATACTGAACGTATACAGCAGCCCTTCGAAACGCCGCCAACGCTTCCGAGCGCTGATTCAGAAGACGCTCAAGATTGCCGGGTCCCGGACGCTGATTGGAGGGGGAGATTTCAACGCGGCAGACACGGCATGGGGTTACGGCTACAGCACGACCAAGGGAAGACAACTCGGGCAAGATGCGCAGGAACTCGACTTCACGTTACTTACGGATCCGGCGCACCCGACGAGAGTCGGTAACTCCACTACCAGAGACACGACCCCGGACCTGACGTTCGTCCGAAATGCCGGGACGACGGCTACCACGTGAAAAAACACGTCAACCGACCTGGGGAGTGACCACATGATCGTCGAAATACACGTACAGACTCCGGACAAGGCACAGGGCAGTAAGCGAAATTTCAAATTGACGGATTGGGAAGATTTCAGAAATAAACGAGACCAACAAGAGTCTTCAGGAGATACGATAACGAACATTGAAGCCTAGATCCGCTCGCTGGTTACAGACGCCAAAGCGTCAACCAAGACCGTCGAAACCGATGTTGAAACCGACAAGATGGACAGCCGCCTGGCGCATCTCATCGAGGCGAAGAACTCTGTCCTGGCCAGGTGGAAGGGACAGAGACTCAATCGGAGACTCAGAAAGAAAATAGCGGAGATCAACCGCAACATCGAGGAGCACTGCCGAACGCTCAACCGCCAGCAATGGGATGAGTTACGCAATGCAGTCGACGGCCAACTACACAACGGGAAATCGTGGAACCTTCTCAGGCATCTGTTGGACGAAACGAAGACCAAGTCCCACCAGAGGAACTGCCTCGCACGTCTATTACACAAGGAGCTCGAGAAGCACGGTGAAGATGCAGTGACCGTCCGGTTACGAGCGAAGTACTTGCCGCACACTTCGACCGCACAACACGGCCTATATGAGGGGGATCCGAACGCAGAATTGGATAAGGACTTTAACGTAGAAGAGATCAAGACGGCGCTACACAACCTCCACTGCAGATCGGCGCCAGGCCTCGACGGGGTGTCGAATCGCGCCCTAAAGAATCTCGACGAGCGATCCGTGGAACAGTTAACGGCATTCACCAATGAGTGCTGGCAGCGCGGCAGCCTCCCGCAACAGTGGAAAACTGCGAGAATGATACTAATCCCAAAACCCGGAAAACCGCCGAGCCTCGACAACCTTCGCCCCATATCCCTAACGTCGTGCGTCGGCAAGACCATGGAGTACGCACTGCTTAACCGCTGGCAAGCCCCCTCAGAGCAGAAAGGGGCATACCCACCATCCATAATAGGATTCCGCCCCCAATTATCTACGCAAGACGCAATGTTACAACTGAAGCACCAGGTGCTTGACGGCAAGACGAGAGGCACCAGAGCAATTCTCGGCCTCTACCTTGAAAGCGCGTTCGATAGAATCGCGCACTCAGCGATCTTACACCGGATATCGAGGCAAAACCTAGGTATACACTCGTACAACTACGTTAAAGGTTATTTGACAGACAGGCGAGCTTTTTTAGTGGCAGGGGATATCCAGCTAGAAGAGCAAACGCTAGGAATCACCGGCACCCCGCAGGGCTCCGTCATCTCGCCCATGCTCTTCAACCTCGTCATGATCGGGCTAGCAGAAAAGCTACAAGAACTCGAAGACGTCCGGCACACCATATACGCCGACGACATAACACTCTGGGTGCACGAAGGCAGCGACGGTCACATCGAAACGGCACTGCAACTAGCAATCGAGACAATAGAGGAATACCTTGTGGGTACGGGATTACGATGTTCGCCTACAAAGTCGGAACTCATACTCTACCGCCCTACGCAGAGGGGCACCCGGGTGTGGTCGGAATGCGGCAACGACCAGACGAGAATACGAAGAGATCAGACTACGCACGAGCAACGGAGCAACAGCGTCAACGTCAACGTCAATGGCGTCAACAGCGAAATGATCACTAAATTACAGCACAAGACGGCTAACGCCATGCGAATCCTCAAGAGGGTCACCAGCAGAAGAAACGGAATGAGGGAGGCGAGTCTCACACGACTCATACACTCTTTCGTCATGAGCTATATTGCGTACGTCGCGGCATTCCACAACTGGTACAAGGGAGAAGAAGCCAAGATCAACGTCCTCATCCGCAGGGTGTACAAGATAGCACTGGGCCTACCCGAGTCCACCAGCACGCAACGCTTGCTCTAGCTCGGCCTTCACAACACGCTTACGATATCGCCGAGGCGCAGCGCACGTCACAACTAGAAAGATTAGCGGGCACGAGAGCAGCATGCTAGATCATGGAAAGTGTCGGCATCAGTTACCACGCACAAGGCCAGAAAGTCGCTGTTCCGGACGCGATCAGGCAAACTCTAAGAGTCGACCCGATTCCACGGAACGTCCACCCAGAACACAACCGGGGAAGAAGAGTGGCCAGGGCCAGAGCTCTCCTATACAGCCACGGAGAATAAACGGGGACAAGGTTCGTTGACGCCGCGGAATACGCAGAACGCTGGCGATTCGCGGTTGCGGTCGTCGATTCGAGTGGCGAAACGCGCATAACGGCAAGTGTAGCGTGCGAGCGCGCAGAAGAAGCGAAGGAAGCGGCGGTGGCCCTCGCCCTCACGGATCCGACGTGCACCACAGTTCTCTGCGACTCGCGACAAACGGTCAAAAACTTCGCCAAAGGATGCATCTCACAGAAAGCGGCCCGAATCCTGAGCAATCGAAAAGTCCAGTGGGAGGAAGCTTTTCAAACCAGAATCCAGTGGTTCCCGGCGCACATGGGAGAAGTATCGAACACATATCGCAGCCCAAACGAGCCGGCACACGCCAAGGCGCGCGAGCTCGCGAACCGCGCCGGCGACCGTCGTCCATGGGACAGCACCAAAGACTGTCTGACCAGCTACAACGAAATTACCAAGGCCCTCTGCCTGGCCCGCCGAACCTTCCCTCCGCCCAACGACAAGCTGGACAGGGCGCACGCGGTGGCCCTCAGACAACTGCAGACGCTCACGTACCCCAACCCGGCACAATACCACAGACTCGACCCCGGAACATACCCGACAAATATATACAAGGTCTGCCACACTGCAATAGCAACTTTACCCGACATGCTCTGGGACTGTAGCAAAAACCCTGACGGTGCTAACTCCGGAACCCTCCCGCCGCGGTGGGCCGCTGCCTTGTGCAGCCCCAGCCTCGGTGACCAACTCTGGGCCGCCCAGCAGGCCCGCTAGGCGACGGCGAGGCAACACCTCGACGTCCCCACGTGGGAGACCTGAGGCCCGGCCGGCGAAAGCTCTGCAGGACTTTTAAATAAAGTTGTTACCAACCAACCTCCACTACAGCACCTCTTTCTCTCTTTCTTCTTTCACTCCCACCTTCCTCCTTTCCCTTACGTTTCGGTTCGGGTTCCACCGACATATGTGAACCAACATTGCGCCATTTCTTTTCCTCAAAAAGCGATTTACAATTTACTGACAGGCTTCGGGATATAAACCTGAGATCGCGAAGGGCAATATGCTTTGAGTGGAAAACCAAAAGCACTATCTAGGCCTTATCACGAATCCAGTATTCCCATCTAGGCGTGGAAGCAGCATAACACACAACACAACACCGGACCTTACAATGGCCACAGAGGGTAGCAAAGCAACGTGGTGCAACACCTAGTAAAATCTAGGAAGTCGTCACAACATCATAAAAATTGTTGCGGAGTTCCTAAATTGTGGGTATGACGATGAAGATGGAAATTGGCAAACGCTCTGTCAGTGCGTTTTCTGTGGACTTCAGGGCACTGTGGCATTACTTCAAATTCGATGGCCGATTGCTTAGCTAAATCAGCCATCAATGGGCCCGTTGCCCATGTTCCAAACTTTACCCTGCTGTCCACGACGTGTTATGAACGTTTTCAACTACACCGGTACCTGAGCCATGAGCCCATCCTTGCCACAGCAGACTTTGAACATTTAATATCCTATGACACATATTCTCATGCGCTTCAAGGCAATGTGAGGTTTCCATGACGCTGTTAATAATGATAATAATAATAGTTGGTTTTTGAGAAAAGGAAATGGCGCAGTAGCGCTGCAGGATTCCTCGTCTGAATCTTTATTTATGCCGTTCTAGGTTGACAATGTCGAATCTATGCGCGTCATGCGGGGACGTGGCGACAATTATAGACGGGCTGCTTTATTTTACCCTATCGTCGTCATGCTTTCACCCCACCTTTCCTCCTCATTGAAGGACGCGTTGGGCGTTCGCATGTGGACGGACGCACTCCACATCGGCTCCGTGTCTTTTCGAAGATTCCGACCAAATTTTCACGTGGGCCACCGAAAATTTTCGACTACATCGACGGATAACGTCACCTGGACCACGGCGACACCACTCCTGAGCCGGTAGGCCCATTTTTTGGACTTTTATCGGACTTTCGAGTGGCCACCTGCGGCCGGGAGCGCTGAGCCTAGCGTGGGCCTAGCGCGCTCCCGGGGCGGCCCCGTGCGGTGCTTGCGTGTCTAGACATCGGCCAGCATGGAACCCCGGGACGCTGACGACCCTATCATGAATGAACCTACCCGGACCTCGGCCCAAGGTTCGTCGAATATTGAAAGTACGGACGAATCTCCTGCCGCGCCGCCGGTCAATGCGAGCCCCGGACTTGGGGACGCAGTGACCGAGGCCATGGAGACCTCGCCACCGCAGCGGGACGACGGGGCCGACATCGACCCACTGCAAGACGAAGACATGGATCGTTGGCAGCTTGTTTCTTACAAACGGCGCCTAAAAAGGAAAGGCTCGAAGAAAGGCTCGAAGGGGCCAGAAGCAAGCAACAAGATAGCGCCGACAGCCGCAGCTGGCGGAGCAGAGACGCGAGCGAGTGTCGTGCCGCGCTTTACATTAAAACCACATCTGGCGGGAGCGCAGCGGCAGATCAGGCCACGTCCGCCGCCGCTACCGAAGGATGATATCAAAATCATTTATCGCCTTAAGGGAGGCCTAAAAATCAGCGAAATCCGTGTCGACCAGGCAACGCAAGCCCTCGTCGCGGCCAGCGGAGGAACGATCAAGGAAGAAGACTTCATCATGAGACTCCGGCCCGGATCGAACATCATGATTGCGAGCACGCCCGACCTGGACATCGGCGACGTGCTCAGGAAGATCGAAAAGCTCACGATCAATGACCAGACCTATGCAACCAACACCTATCCAGCCCTACCGGACGACCTGAAGCGTGCGGTAATTCACGGCGTCATGCCGGGGCAATCACCGGCCCTACTGAAATCGAGGCTGCGGCTTCGATCACAAGGAGTGAAGATCCTGGAAGCGAGAATGCTGGGCAAGTCGGAAACGGCACTCATCACGTTCGACGGCCCGTATATCCCGCAGTGGGTCATCTACCGATCCGGAGAATTCAAGACCTACCCATATCGTCCTACGAGACAGATCTGCTACGTGTGCGGAGAGCAAGGCCATCGTTCGGACGTCTGTCCAACGCCGAACACCAAGCTCTGCAGGACGTGCGGCACACACGACCCACCAGAAGGCCACCCGTGCAAGGCCAAATGCATGGTGTGCGAAGGCGACCACGTCACCACGGAGTGCCGTCGACGCCTCAAGACTACTGAGGAGATCCGGGGCAGCACGACCGGCGGCCGGCAGTCCCGGAAAAAACAATGGCAGCAGCAGCACCACCACCACCAACTGCCGCAGCAGCAACAACCGCAGCAGCAGCAGCAGAACCCGCACCTGAGTCGAGAGCGCCGACCCAGGTGGCTTAGCTCGGAGCGGGACCATGGCCGCTCCTCGAGCCGAGGCCGTAGCACCATGCGAGATCACAGCCAGAGCCGATCCAGGGGTGACTCTTTCCCGCCGCTAAACCGGTCAACGGCCAAGCCGAAGCAGCAGCAGCAGCAGCCGCCGCAGAAACAACAGAAGAAGGGCGGCGTCAAGGTGAGCTGGGGAGCGGGCTCTCCAAACCCACTGATTCCGCACTCGGATCAAGATAATATTACGCGTAACTCGAAGGAAATTAAAGCTCTAAGAGAGGAGAATGCACATCTCCGAAAAAAAATCGATGACCTCATTAAAGAGATGCAGGCTCAGAGAACAGGGCACGTACCGCGGTCCCCGACTCCGGCGGCCGAAGTGCAACGATCTCCAACCCCCTTAGAAGTGAGCCCCGAAGAATTCAGAACTTTCATGCAGCGCATGGAGGATTTCATGATTCGCACCGAAGGACAGTTCCGACAAACTCATGCAAGATTAGATGCCATGCAGGTCCAACTCAACCTGTCAGAACAGAACATCACATTACTACAGCAAAAAGTTGCGTTGCAGGACCAAAGTTTCCGCAGCCACGTCAAAAGTCAAAATACGCAACGAATAACAAACGAGGCCCGGGACAGGCTCATACACGAGCGCCGTTTCGGAACTGAAGGCTCCAATCAGAACAATGCCCAAAACAATGGCTAAACAAACTCCACTAGAAATCTGGCAATGGAACTGCAGGGGGTACCGCCAAAAGCAGGGACTCCTAATGCAGTTTTTACATACGCAAGGTTCAACACCCGATATAATAGCTTTACAGGAAACTAACACGACACCGTCACTCAGGGGATATACGTGCTACGATAGCGGACGCACGGCAACCTTGGTCAGCAAAAAGTTGGTAGCCATAGCCCATGACCCAATTCCCAAAACCAAAATTGAACACTTAGTGACGGAAATTATTCCCAAAAAGAAGCGTAAGGAAAAGAGTGTCTTTCTAGTAAACCTCTATAGCCCGCCTCGCCAGCGGGACGCGAATTTTGATATACTCTTTCTAGGGGCCAGCAAACTTGCGAAAAGCAACTCGTTGCTCATTGTAGGCGACTTCAACGCTCGCGGACAGCAATGGGGATACCCCACTAATAATCACAAAGGTATACAGGTCGAGGACGCGGCGGAAGCGATCCAATGTACCCTCTTAACAGACCAACTTCATCCCACGCGCCTTGGCACTTCGATCTGCCCGGATACGTGTCCGGACTTAACGTTTGTCAGGGGAGTGAAGCACGCAACGTGGCAGAATCTGCTGGAGAATCTAGGCAGTGACCACTATATCCTGAAGACCACGATAGCAGCCACCAACATCAAGCGCAAGCTCGGCACGGCCAAGATCACCAACTGGCCGGCTTTCCGCAAGGCTTGCGCGGACCTGGAAGGGGGGATTACTTCCATAGATGATTGGTGTCACCAACTTAAAGACATCCAGAAGCGGTACACTCAGGAAGTGGATCGCACCGAGCAAACACCTGAGGTGGACCCTCGGCTCATCAGGCTGTGGGAGGCACGTCGAGGACTCACCAAGCGCTGGAAGAAGCAGCGCTTTAACAGATCGCAGAAGTCACCAAAGATCGCAGAAGTCACCAAGATAGCGGAGGAGTACGCGACCCAACTGGCCAGGCAGAGCTGGCAGCAGTTCAGTAGCTCGCTGGACGGCACCCTCAGCACGGCCAAAACGTGGCGTATACTCAAGACCCTCCTCGACCCTACCCAAAACAGGGCCGAAAGCGGGAAAGCTATCCGCAGACTCGTCCACACCTTCGAGGGTACGGAAGAGGAACTGCTAGATAAGGCGAAAGAGAAATGCTACGGCACGACCTTGCCTGCGGCATACGCGAAACCATACCTGGGGAAACCGAACACCCACTTAGACAGGCCGATCACCAGGGAAGAAGTGTTCTCTACCATAAAGGCATGCACGCGCAACACTGCGGCGGGAGCAGACAAGATCCAGAACGCACTCATACGCAACCTCTGCGACGAGGCGGTCGACCAACTGACCACCTTTCTCAACGGGCACTGGGCCGCAGGAACGGTTCCTGAAGAGTGGAAGCATGCAGAGGTCGTAATGATCCCCAAACCGGGTAAGAAACTCCAGATCGAAAATCTCCGACCTATCTCACTCACCTCCTGCCTAGGCAAGCTCTACGAGCGAGTCGTTACTCGGAGGCTCCAAAGCTACATGGAAGACGAAGACCTGTACCCCCACAGTATGTTCGGCTTCCGAGCCCACCTCTCCACCCAGGACATCCTTTTACAACCTAAAGAGGAAGTCCTCACCAACGTCCCGAGCGTAGGCGAGAACGTGGTTATGACCCTCGACATCAAAGGAGCCTTTGACAACGTTAGCCACACGGCTGTAATGGAAGGACTCGACAACCTCCACTGCGGCGAGAAAATTCACAGCTACGTGAAGGCCTTTCTCTCCAACCGCACTGCAACGGTTGGGCTCGGAGACCTTCGTAGCGCTAAATTCTCGACCCCAAACAAAGGCACACCTCAAGGGTTCGTCATCTCGCCACTACTTTTCAACGTGGCCATGATCGGCCTCGCAAGACAACTCGAGAAGATCGAAGGCATACAGCACGCAATATACGCTGACGACGTCACGGTCTGGGTTACCACTGGGTCGCTCGGCCAGAAAGAAGAACGACTGCAAGCAGCGGCTGCCTGCGTGGAAGAATATGCCAGTGCACGAGGCCTCGCCTGCTCCACCGAAAAATCAGAACTCCTGCGAGTCCACAAAGGGAAACACAAGGAAGGGTCTCTCAATGTCTCCCTCGAAGGACAGCTAATTCCCGAACGAGACAAGATACGCGTCTTGGGAATGTGGCTGCAGAGCAACCAGTGATGCGGCCATACGCTCGGCCTTCTCAAGCAATCGACCACTCAGGTCGCCAGAATGATCACGCGCGTGTCGCAGAAGCGGAGCGGCATGCGAGAGGGGGATACCCTGCGCCTGGTTCAGAGCCTGGTGGTTAGTCGCGTGGGTTACGCCCTCCCGTACTTCAACCTCAACAAAGGAGAAGTGGATAGTGCAGACACCATACTCCGCAAAGCTTACAAGACAGCCCTGCATCTACCAATGAACACCTCCAACGAAAAACTATTGGCTCTTGGAATTCACAACACCTTCGAAGAGATCAAAGAAGCCCAACTGGTCACGCAGTTAGCTAGGCTCCAGCAGACTCCTACGGGGCGCTCGCTCCTTAGCCGACTGGGGCTAGGCGGAACTGCGGAATTCGAGAATCGTACTGCGAGCATACCGGACGCAATCCGCCAGACGCTAAAGGTTCGCTCCCTTCCCCGGAACATGGACCCCAACTTGCATGCGGCCCGTAGGGCAGCCCGGGCGAGGTATGTACAACAAAATCTAGCTACAAAATCCACAACGGTATACACGGACGCGGCTCCGTATACAAGAAGCTCACATAACAGCACAGTGGCGGTAGTTATTGATTCGAACTTAAAGGAATTAGCTAGCGCCTCAGTGAGGGATTTCACGGTAACCGAAGGGGAGGAGCTGGCCGTAGCTCTAGCGGCGGTAGCCGGTTATCGAAGCAACATGTCCCTTACCATCCTTACAGATTCGAGAGAAGCGTGCCGTAACTACATGAACGGCCGCATAGGTCGCGCCGCGCTCCGGCTCCTCCAGAGCGCGACCCCACCAAAAGTCATACATAGCATTTACTGGGTGCCAGGACACACCGACATAGCGGGGAACGAACGCGCCGACGAGGTAGCTCGAGGGTATACGAGCCGAGCTTCCTCCCAATCGGACGATCTACCCGACCGAGTCAGTCCTACGTACTCAGACATTCTCAACTACTATAAGGGGGTACGGATCCGCTATCCGCCGCCTCATCCTGATCTAAATCAACTAGAGGCAGTGTATTGGCGAAGATTGCAGACAGGAACATTCCCAAACCTGCATATCCTTAGCAAGATTTACCCGACGCAATATCGGGACACTTGCCCGTGGTGTGGCAGCAAACCATCGTTGTACCACATCACATGGGAATGCAGTAAAAACGACAGCTTTCGCAAAAACCCGAGTGCGGAACAGTGGGAGAGCCGGCTCTCCAGCGGCGATCTGGGTTGCCAACAAGGTCTGATCCAGCACGCCCAACGAGCAGCGAAGCTCAGCGGAGCCCTGGAATAGGGGCACCGACCCTGTGAGAAGAAGGAAGATGGACCTCTTCTTTCTCGTCTGCTACTAGCACCTTTCTAGAGCATTAAAAGTCTTTCCTACCTACCTACCTCCTCATTGTAACACCTGTGGCGTCCCCAGATCCACACTCTTTCGCTACCTTTGGGAATGTCCTTTCCCACAAGCAGTACCCCCATCCCCAATCCCACTCATTCTTCCTGGGAGGCTGCTTTACGGACCGCTCAGCCCGCCGGCCAGAAATGGCTGGTGGATCGAGCCTTATGTGAGGCACAAACCCGTGGACTCCTGGACCAGTACGAGACCACCCTGGAAGATTTTTTTTCGTCTAAAAAAAGTTGTTTCCATCCATCCGCCCTTAGATCTTTTCATCCTCTCCTGCCGGGCGGTTCGCACGGCAGAGAAGTAAGTTTTTGCAAATTCCTCTCGCTCAATTAGGTTTCCCGTTTACTCTTCCCGTGCCCCTCTTCGGTGCAACCGTCAAAGGGGATGCCCTTAAGCAAGTGTGTGAGCTTCTTCACAGGTATGTTATCGAAACTGGGAGATTTTTGTGTCACCTTTTCGTTGCCTTTATTTTTCTCTCAAAATTAATTTTTATTATTATAATTCCTTCAAAATTTATTGATTTCAACCCTCAATGCTTTGTTTCCTTGATTTTCATTCCTATTTTCTCAAGATTTCTTAAAATTTGTTATTTGTTTTCACACGTTCCTCTATAATTATGAGCCGCTTGAGATAAAATTTGATTAACTTTCTCCTGTTTTAATTTGCTCCAACCCCTGGCCAATCCCCCACCGTGGTTATGTGCCATCGCTTTTGAGGCAACAACAACAAGAGAATCTATTCACCGCCTGTGCCTTGGCAAATACCCCGTAGTGGGTATGAGCCATCTTTTATGTGCTGTGCTGCGTCACCTCCTTACGCTGCCTGAATATCCTAAGAAAGCCAGAGCCGAACTGTTAGTAATCCGTTATAGCCTGGTTCGCCGACCCATCCCCGACCTCCAAGAGCCGATCACACTCCACATAGACACCCACCTAATGCCTCCCGTGCAGACCATCCGCGTGTTAGGTATGCTGGTGCAGAACAACACGCAGAACTCTGAAGCCATCCAACACCTCCGAACCACCGCCCAACCAGATCAACGGCCTCATCCGCCGCATCGCCACTCGCCACCGAGGCATGCGGGAGACCGACCTCTGCCGCCTCACACAAGCCTTCCTTCTTAGTAGGATTGTCTACTCATTCCCATATTACTCCCTGCGCCACAAAGATGAAGAGGCGGTAAACAGCATCATCCTCTCGGCGTATAAGGCGGGAATGGGACTGTCTCAGTTCGCCAGCACGCAGCATCTGCTCCAGCTCAGGGTATACAACACCTTAACAGAGCTTATCGAAGCACACAAGACTGCCCCGATACACCGCTTTTCTCGCAACAAACATGGTCGTTACATTCTCGACCGTCCTAACATCAGCCCTACAGGTGACATCCACCCCACTTCTGCTCTTCTAACTGGAGTCTATAGTCGGCTGATCGTCAAACCCATGGCCAAGAACATGTTGCCCGGCAGCCACGATACGCGCCGCCAACTCAAGGCCCAGGCTCTGGACGATAAGCATTCCACCGACGAACACGCCATGCACATGGACGCGGCGAAATGCGACTCCAAAACATACGTGGCCTGCGTAGCCACACCAACTACATCCCTCATCAACGCTGCCACAGTGCGCACACACTCCCCCACCGCTGCCGAAGAGTTCGCGATCGCCATCGCAGATACGCGCACACGCACGATTCTCAGTGACTCTAAATGAGCAATTCAAAATTCCTCGATGAGCTGAATTTTTCTACCTGCCGCACACATCCTCTGCGGCTGCACTCTCGACCGCACTGCAAGCTTAGTGTGGCTGCCTGCACAAGCGGGGAACTCTGGGAACGAAGGGGTCGACCGGTTTGCCCGAGGCCTAACCAACCGGGCAGCCGACCCCTCGAACCTGGATGCTCTCGCCGAGGCCCCCCTATCCTATGCGGAATTCACCAACTTCTACAAGGAGACAAGACGCGTGTGCCCGCCTCGCCACCCAGACCTCGACCGAGCGCAAGCTACCATGCTTCGCAGACTGCGGAACAATTCGATTCTCAGTCATTCTAGGCTATAGCTCTTCACTGACGGGGAATATAACCCCGTCTGTCCGAATTGCGACCACGGATTGTTTGCACACAGGCACACATCCTATGGGGATGCGAGGGTAACCCGCCCCAACAAACATTACTGCCAGCTCCCGTCTTGGAGCGTTGGATCCAAATTCTTGCAAAACCAGACAAAGACACAACTCGCACTCGTCTCGTGGGCTCAAAACGTCGCCCCCACCTGGGGGCCACACTCAACCCACCTGCCCTAACTCCCAACCCTCAAGTGGCAAATAAAGTTGTTCTCTCTCTCTCTCCGGACGATTCCTCCGACGTTGAGTTCACAATGTCGACGTTCATTCCGTGAGACGCACAGGCCTGCCTCAGATTGGCCGACGGATATAAACAGTGAATATGACATGGAAGATCACATACTGCTATGAATGCCTCTTCTGTTTTGCCTGCCCTTCCACCTCAAAGGCGTCTCCTCAGCACCTCCTGCACTCGGTATTCCATCGCTACTCAAGTCGCCGTCTTCTCTTGTAGGGGACGAATCATCATTACCCCCTACCGCCTTGTCTAGTCATGTGCCACTCCTGCCCACTCCTGTGTGGCCTGTTTCTGATGTCAGGATTGAGCCAGCTGCGAAAAAGGTCCATTCCAACCGATCCTACCCCTTCAAAGACGCCATCATTGAAATATGCACTCCTGGAGACAGAGAGAGAGAGAGAGTAAACTTTATTTTGTTCAGCAGAACAGAGCGCGCCTAAGCCCTGTGGCAGAGGCCGCAGAGCTGGGGTGGCCAGCTTAGGTGCATGCCGGGAGCTCTTGGTTCCTGGCGGCATGCTCGGTCAGTCGGGCTGCTTTGAGTTGATTCTGCTTAGCAGAAGGGTCTCCCATGCGGTCTTGGCTGTTATCCCCGCTATCCTTCCTGGAGCCTGCTCATCTTCCCAAGTAATATGGTCTACTGACCCACTAACCGCACATTTTCTTATTGTTTGCATCTGTGCGACCGTGCTTCTGGCCATATGTGGTTGACCAGAACAGGGTTTAGATATGTGTTTGTTTGGAGTCTTCTCCACGTTGTTCTCCTTTGTCTAGTTCTCGATCAGGTGGGGGTATGCCCTATTGCATAGTCTGTAATCTTGTGTTATTTCGTTGTAATTATGCAGTGTCTCTTTATTCTGTCTTCTAGCGGTGCCACCTGCTAGCCCGGCGTGTAATTTATCGGGCTATCGTGTTGACCGCATCGCTCCGGGTTAAGCGGGCGTGAGCAGGTGTCCAAATTATTGCGAGTTTCTTTGCTATAGAGTTTTTATACAGGATTCTGGCAGTGGGTGTTGGTATCACCCCTGCAGTATATCCTCGAATTTCCTCTTTACAATCGCTATGTAATCTGCTCTAGTGTGCGCGACGGCCAGTGCTATCGCAACCTCCTCTACTGTTTGGGTCTTGTCATGATGATGGTGATGAATTTTTATGGAGCAAGAGCAGCTTTGGCCAAATAGAGCCATGGCACAAGGTAGTTATTATTGCACAAGGTAGGGTCAAAGACCCATTTCTCAAGCATTTTACTCCAAAGAAGCGGGAAAAGCTGGTACCCACTGTATCACAGGTGAGTACCCGGTACCCGGTAGTCATTCTCGCCGTAATCGACGCGAGGGAGCTTCCACAACAAGGAAGAAAAATAGAAATAATGCACTTCTGGAACTTCACCGCTTTTTCCGACTGCACATTAAGCCTACCTTGCATTACGAAATCACGCCAGTTCGTCTATGATCCGTGCAGCACCTCATCGGTTTTATTTGCCATCATCCCTCCAATCCCATCACTGTCCAAGTAGCGTCACTTGGCGATGCTGAAAAGACGTCACAATGACAAATTGTACATCAGCGAGTCGCAGTATGTACCTGTGAGGGCCTATCTGGCCTCTGGGCCCAGCTTGCAAATATTGTCGTTTGTGACCTGCAACCTAATGCGGCTCCAAAAGAAGTGCAGGAAGACTGGTGCAGGAGTCTTCTGTTATCGGTGCCTATGACAAGGTCACATCAAATCGTTGTGCCCTGCATCCCAATACGCTCTGCCCAAACCACCAGCAGACGATCTTCCCTACTTCAGTTGTCCGTTTTGTAAGACAAACGACCTCGGCATTACTTATTCCAAATGCGGCCCTCGAAAGAAACGCCGTCCGGTGGCTGCGCCTACTCACACTGGAGTCAAATGTCAAACCGTTTCTCTGCTCTGTCGAAAGGCACAGATGAGGACGACACTGGAAACCCGCCAGCATCTTTGCCGTAACCTTTTCGTATCTGCCATTTTTATGCCTCTGTTTCGAAGCCAAGGTCCCGTACCCATCGTCAAAGAGAAGATGAATTTCTTCTGATAATCTCCTTAGCCAACGTCGCTCCTTTTTAATACAACGTCCGCATCGATCGCCTGGTCAGCCTGTTTGTCAAGTGCCTCCTTTATCTAATGTGCAAAGCCGTTCAGACACAAAATATGAACAATCCGAGCAATCTGCAGCTACGTCTTTAATGTCATCCCTGATTATCCTGTTGCAGCAACTGCCTCCGTTCATTGCATCAGTTATGAAAGCGAATGACCACTAGCGCTACTTCCCATGTTATACAGCACAGCGTTTGGTTTCTTACTAATAAGTTCCCTCAATTGAAGCTGCGTATTCAAGAAAGCGAACTCTCCGCTTGGGATTTCCATCTACAGGAGCATAACGCCATCCTTGTCCTTTCTTCGTTCTTTTCCGTCGTCGCAGCGCTGTTTTTTACTCCTTCAATAACGCCATCTTTCAACTCTCTGGTTATTATCCATAATACTACCTATCAATACCTGTTCTTTCTTTTGGTAAGCCACCAATACATGTTAGTTGTTGTACACCACATTCTCTCGTCGCCCCATATCGTTGGTGCAATACCCGTCTAGAAGTAATCGTCATTCTTTTGAAGCCTCAGCACTACACTTCTATTGGCTTTATTTTATGGTCGGCCCCAAACATCTGTACTCAACTTTGGATGGCTCACCCGTCTGCTCACATCTTACCCAGGTATGCCCATACCAGTTGGAGGACATTTTAAGGAGCCACACAGCCTGCAAATGCACTCATGTGTCTAAACTTGGACCCATTGTTTCTGAACCCATTGTTTACACTTCTCAACACTTGCTCTAATTATACCCGCCCGTGTGCTACTCCATCGACTCCGGACCTTACGTGGTGGCTGGGTCCCGGCAATCCTTCCTGGTCTTGCGAAGCAGACACGTGGGGCAGTGATCGCTCCCCCATTCTAACTGACTTTGCCTCAAGTACATTCCGTGAAATCCATCGCAAGATTGATATCACTTCTTGGGACAGCCTCCGCACGGATGGCCGCTTCGTCTCTAACTCCCGTCTCACCCTTTTCTACATTCATGCTTGTTCTGACTCAAAATACGATTTTTTCCGCTGTCAGTAAAGACGAAGCAAATACCGACGTTCACAGACCAAGCAAATACCGACGTTCACCTCCTAATCTGTGGGCACAGCGCAAGAAACTGGAGGTACACGTCACTAAGAATCCGTCAGATCAGAATGCACAAACAGAACTTCGTAGAACAACCGCTAAATCTTGTTAGTATTTTAAACGCCTTCTGCACAAGCGCTGAACAGAGTGGTGTTCTCACCTTAGTGCTCCTGTCGGCAACCGCCATCTATGGCGTGTATTTCATTCCATGGAACGCAAGTCATCCGTCAGAGACTATGCCGAGAGTATTCGCCTTGCCCTTGGGCTTCGCAAGTGGCCCTTCAGTTCTCTCTAAATTTTTACTGTCCACCTGCACCTGTTCGAGACAGTCCGAATCATTCGACAGAAGAAAAAATGGCATGCCCGTTTGCCTGGCTGAGCTCATAGCTGCCAATGAAGATATCCATCTTAACACCGCAGCTGGCCATTATGATGTACCTAATGTCCTATTCCGGAATCTGGACAGTGGAGCATTGAGTTCACTTCTCAGAATTTTTAACGAAATCTCGACGACGAGGGAATTGCCATTGGAATGGAAACATTCAGTGGTAGTACGATCCAAAGGTCGGCAAATCACCCATAAATTTTGGCGCACTTCACCCACTTTCTCTTACCACAACTATCTGTATGCTGCAGGAAAAATCGCATGGCACTCCACTCTCCCGGCGCCTCGATCATCATCAGAAATATTCGTCTGTTCAGACTGGTTTCCGACCAGAATAGGGATCTGAGGATGGTCTTGACTGTTTTGCCAACGACGTAATACGTCGCTCACCTCACAGCCGTCTCGTTCGCAGAGTCCTAGCAACAGATATCACGAAAGCCTACGACCACATTTTCCACGCAGGCATTCTCAATACTGTACCGTTACTTGGCATACCCTTGCAGGTTTGTCGAGCAGTTCATGATTTTGTTTCACAACGGACATTGGCTATCCGCGTTAATCGTACACCAACTGACGTTTCATTTCTAATCGTGGAGTACTGCGGGGATCAGTTTTAGCCCAGCGCTATTAACATTGCCTTCATCCCTACGATACAGTCTCTGCATCCTTCCTGATATTCAAGTTCTCGCATATGCAGATGACATCGCTCTCTGGTACACAAACCGCTAAGCTGAGGTGCAGCAAGGCTGCTTGTAAAATGCCCTCAACCTTCCTCACAAATTTCTTGCCAACACAACACTGGTGCATCCTTTAACCTCTCCAAATCCTGCTATGTCCATGTGGGCAATAAAGCTGGCTCCCGTATTTTCAAAGCCACTTCATTCGTACTCACTACTGGCAATGCACCACTTCCTAAAGTGAAACATACCAATGTTCTGGACCTGCACGTTCATGCTTCAGGCAAAGGCACGGCTTGGTTGTCAACTACGCGCAAGAGTGCTATAAACACACTTGGCCTCATCTACAGAATAGCCAATCGCTCTTGACGTGCTTGCTCCTATGCAGCTTGCCGACTTATTTATTTGTGACGCTAAATGTGCCGCACGACACAAAACGTGATGTCAGTAATGAACGTTATAAAACGTTACAAAAAGTATGAAGTCCCGTTATGTATAAAAAGTCACATAATCTTGGGCCTAAATGTTTTTCATTAGCCACAAGTCGAAATTTCACTCATTGTTTGAAGACAGGCCTGTTTCTTGATGAACATGAGCGCGCACCAGCGAAGTTCCTGGGCATGTCCGCAGTAGGTGGTGGACATTGGTATCGGAAGCGGGTTCTTCACAGTGAGGGCATTTTTCCTGTGCAGGAATCTTTTCACTTTGCCACTGGTTGCGCACTGCAGGCCTAAAGTCCACTCCGACAAGCAGCCACCTCAGAGAGGCCTCCTCCACCTGTGATAGGTTGGGGGAAGGGGTAGGTACACGGAGTAATAAGAGCACGTGTACGCTACCTGAGAGAGGCCAAAGATGTTAAATGTGTCAGAAGTGGATTTCGTGGTAAAGAAGCAGGGGAAGTTTGTGGGCCGTCAGTTAAGCCAAACAACATGCCCGCTGCGATGTTATGGACATCTGTGCGAGCATGAATCCAGTCGATGAGTACAAGCACCGGGCAGGATTGACAAGCGGAATTTGCGAGCCGTAGGTCATACGCGAAGTTCTCTCGAAGTGGCATCGCCACTGCAGAGCATGTCTTGAGCAGAGATTTTGTGCGATGGTCGTACAGTCGAAGTAGAATTTTGAAAGGAAACAAAAGTCGGAAAACATTGACAAAGCCAATAATTTATTTTCAACCGAACATTTCGAGACCAACGCGATCTCTTCTTCAAGGGTGACTAGTAGCAGGAGGGAAAATCTTCGCTTTCGCTCTGTTAACACATGGCGAAGTCTATTAACGTACACGGCGCGGAGCTTTTCCAGAGCTTTGTTCAGTCGCCTTTGTCAGCCGAATATTTCATGACTCAACGTGGCTCCTTTTGACCGGGTTACGCTTCACGGCAAATTAAGACGCTCCTCTCCGAAGGCGATTCTGTGGTTAATGCGTTCACAGTGCTCAGCGATGGTGTTGTCTTCCGAATTCATTGACCGCACGTCATCCTTGTGTTCCCTGATTATCTGATCGAGGCTTTTTGTCTAGCCGATGAATGAGGCCGGGCACATGGAGCATGCCATTTTGTAAATTACATCCGGGTGCTTCTCTGTGGGCAAGCGGTCATCGGATCATGGCAGAAAGCGACTGCTCGTTCAAACAGGCTTGAGACACGCAGATACCATGGTTTCGCAAAAAAAAATGACAAGGATCGCCGTGCTTCTTCAAGCTTGTTCCTTTTCTTTTTTGCACTGTAAGACTTAACATACACCTCGGCAAAATCACGAGTGCTCACTCAGGCTCACTCACAAAAGTTTGGTCAACCTACGAGCTCACTCAAACTCTAACAAGATAACCATGTGGGCTAGTTGGTGTATTTCAGACACATCTTCACCAGCGAAAGCACGAGACACCAGGAGAAGAATAACACAGGACAACGCTGGACTAGCAACTGAAATTTAATCGAGAAACCGCCAACCTAGGACACCAGAAGACGCATGCGTATCAGTTGGTGTCTTCTGGTGTTCAAGGTTGGCCATTTCTCGATTTAATTTCAGTTGTTAGTCCAGCGTTGTCCTGTGTTCTTCTTCTCCTGGTGTCTCGGGCTTTCGCTGGTGAAGATATGTCACTCAAACTCACACACACAGAGGCCTGGGCTCACTCGAACTCATGAACTCATACCCATTTATTATCAAAACCCACTTGGGCTCACTCAGACTCACCACTCATCCGGCGTCAACCACTCATAGCGACCGCGTCTCACTCAGACTCACGACTCATCTAGGCTCACTCGCTCATTTCAACCCACCACTCATTTAGACTCTCATTTCGACTAACGACTCACCTGGACTCACAACTCATGTGGGCTCGCTTATTTCGACTCACGACTCATCTGCGCTCATTCATTTCGTCTCACGAATCATCTGCGCTCACTCATTCGGGCTCACTCGCCCATTTAAACTCATGACTCAGCCAGTCTCTCCTTGGCTTACGACTCCTATAAGCGAACTCATCGGACAGAAGAATATGCTTTATGCCCAATGGCTCGTGTTACACGCCTGAAAGAACATTTACATGTGGCAAATAAGGCACCTGTTCTGGTACTTTTTATGCTTTTGTGCTCTAGAATTCACTGACAATTTTGGGCAACTTTTAGAACATAGATAAACACTGCTTTTGGTGTTTCAATATTTTTTCATTTATTGACTTTTTCATTTTTATGTTGTGCCCCCCTTTCACCAGAATTAATGCTATTATCAAGCCTTTAAATCGCACTGTTTCTCTGTTTGAACCATATATTACGCCCCTCTGAAGAGAAGCGAGAGCCTCCCGTAAGGACTTTAGAACTGCTACGTTACTGTTATTTATGTTGCTGCTTTATATACAATTGTTATTAACTAATTTTTCTATTATACAGCTTTTCTCTTCTGCGACACTTCTCCCTTATTATTCCTTAACGGATCCCATCTGGAGTATATTTTTTAGCCTCATTGTCAGGGTTGCATCCTCTGCCGTTTTTTTTCGTATCCGGACTTCATAAATGCGAGCAAAAATTGTGCCTTCTAGAGTGTGATCAGCCCACCAAACACCTTGGGTCCAAGCTTTATCGATTCATCACGGACACACAAACGCTTGTGCAGCAGTGCGGCTCACACACATGCAGGTAGGAGAGAGGCGAGGCTCGCCTCCGAAAACAGGCCTTTAGCTCACGAAAATTATGCGGGCACCTAAGCAATTCTTATGATGCGCAAATGCGAGAGCTCTGCTTGTCTCTGAGTTTCTGTCGGGGACTTGGGAGGTGAACGTTGTTTCGCTGCAGCAGCTCACTTCGCACGCTTCGCTGCGTTGGTCGCGTACTTAATCGGTAATGAACTGCTGCCTCCGGCCACGCTTTCCTGTCCCGCCTGATGGTGTTGAAGCGAGCGATTCAACTGAACGCCAAATCACTGAGGCGGCGAGTACTTTCCCTTTTGTGTAATCTCTAGCCATGTTTACATGAATACATGAATACGATAGGGGCGCATTGTATTTCCTAGCGTACCTTGCGGAGGCGACACGCCACTGTTTACATGTACATCAGGTCATGCGGGACAGTGGTATCTCGCCCATGCGGAGGGGGGTCAGCCGCTCTCATCTTGAGCCAACACCCTCTGGAGAACTTTGCTTGAGCTTGGTCTGCTTTGCTTTCAGAGTGAGGAGGTATTTTACCCCAGGCAGGAGGAGGGGCGTCTCCAGACCTGTTTTCATTCATTGCGCCTTGCCCTCTTAATGGTAATGACGTCACTCGCTCGCGCCGTCTCTGTCACGAATTTCTACCACGCATGCCTGCCGCGGCTTTCTGGCTGCGGCCGGTTTTCGCACAAGCCAAGTAATGCTCTAGCTTCAAAAGACACGTTTATTACAGCCTTCCCCTATCAAAACAGTCAACCACCCTGTTCCGGGGACGATTAGCAAGCAAGGCGCCACGATGCGCTCATGGCAACATGGACAGCGACGCCGCCAGCACGCCACTGCGCTAGGAGGCCTCCACGTGACAATGCTGTGATCTCTCTCGGAAGGCGCGGTACGTGTGTTGAATATCACTGTACCCCGTAAAGCGATATTCACTGTACAGCTTGCTTGGCTTCTCTACTGTGTCCTTTCAACAACTTCCATTTCATAGAGCTAAAGAGGCCACTCAACACTTTCTTTTCGAACAAGACAGTGAACATTTCGTCTGTGAACGAGGGTTTTCATCAAGAGCGCGCTCAATATTCTGCAACTTGTCGATGCGGCAACACAAAAACGACGTTCGCGACTTCGCAAGTGAGCACAATCGGAGAGCCGAACATTCCGAGGACTCAGACCATAGAGTCAACTATGACGAAAGCATCATCCTCGGGACCATAGCAAATTACCAAAAAAGGCTCAGTCAGACAGGTTCTTCCTAACTCTTCCACGCTCCTCCTGACGAAGCCGGATCACCACGGAATGAACAATACGGGAGAATTTATTTACATTATTTACACATTTGGGCCCTTTTTTGCCGTCGGGATGCGGTCTCTCGCCTCGGCATCCAGAACCCGTCTGTCCCGTCCTTCTTGGTCGTCTCTCCTCTCTTCCCGGTCCTTCTTTCCAGCTTGCCCTCTCTCGTCCTTGCTTCCCCGCTGCTCCCTTCGGTCGGCTCCTTGTGAAGGCATCTTCCGCTGGTTCCCTTAATCCGACGGTCAATACGCAGGAGGCGCGCAGACCTTGGTCTTATCGGACAACACCCTTCTCCGGCGTATTTCTCTGGGCCAGCATCTCGCCCCGGCCGTCCACCGCATAACCGCCGCCAACTGCCGCCACCTCGGTCAGTGCACGCGGCCGTTTCTTGGGCGCGCCGGATCACCCGCGCGTACACGCACATAACCACGGCGTCCTTGTGGCTGCCGTTCATCTGCGGGCCTTCGTCGTCCGCCAGGCGCCGCCTTCCGGCCCCCCTTCACGCCGCTCTGGGGTGTCTCCCATCCGCCGTCCGAGCCGTGCGAACCTCCACAAAAACCACCGCTTGTTTCACTCGCGTCCGGGGCGAGCCAGCAGACATGTCCGACACCTCCACCACCACTGTGATGCGTGACATCTTGGAACGCAGCACACTTTACATAGTTCAGCACTCTTTCCCACGGTACTCAGCTAGGGTCGATGCCTAGCGACCCCGTATCCGAGGCACCATGGCAAACCACAACAAGCGAACACATAAAACAAAAGAAAAGAGCCCTCTACCTCCTTACTGATCGCCAGGACCTATGGAGCTGGCGCTACGCACCGCGATAGTGCGTCAGCGTTGGCGTTGAGAGACCCCGCCTTATGAACGATCATCAAATTGAATCTCTGCAATGCCAATGCCCATCTCGTCAGGCGGGCGCTCTGAGGCGAAGTCAGAGTCAGGAACTTCAGCGGGTTGTGGTCGGTGACCACCTTGATTGTGGCCCCGAACAACCACGTTTCCAGGCGCTGGAGAGCCCAGATGATCGCGTAGGCCTCGCGTTCGATTGTTGTCCAGCGACGGTGAGTTGGGCTTAACTTTTTGCTCAGGAATGCCACGGGGTGCTCCTGACTCTCGGCATCGGTTTGAAACAGACAAGCGCCCACAGCGAACTCCGAAGCGTCTGTAGCGAACATGTACGCTTTGCTGGAGTCCGGAGCGAATAATATAGGTGCCTTCGCAAGGCACTGTTTCACCTGTTCAAATGCTCTATCCGCCGCTTCAGTCCAAGGTATTGAACTGGGCACCCGGCGATTTGTCATATCGGTGAGGGGCAAAAATATCGAGGAGTAGTTCGGTACGTAATCTCGGTAGTTATTGGCCAACCCCAAGAAACTGCGCAACTCTCAGTGCTTGGTCTGTGGCATTTCCGGACTGCTGCTACTCGCTCGGGATCAGGGGCGTGCCTACCAGAGCCTACAATGTGCCCCTAAGTACTTCACCTCATGCTGCGCAAACTTGCATTTCCCCGCATTGGCCGTGAGCCCTGCTGCTGATATAGCCGACAACACCCTCGACAGGTGCTCTAAGTGCTCTTCCCATGCTTTTTAATGCACCGCCACATCATCAATGTACGCACACGCGTACTCTTGATGTGGCGTCAGGATCTAGTTCATGACTCTTTGGAAAGTGGCTCCCGAATTCTTCAGTCCGTACGGCATGACTCTCCAGGCGTACTGCCCCCGGTGAGTCACGAACGCCGTGTACTCCTCGGCGGCCGGATCGAGGGGTATCTGCCAGTACCCCCTCAGCATATCGATCACTGTGCTGTAATTTGATCCAGCAACCTGATATAACAGCTGGGTCGCTCTTTCCATGGAGAACGCATCCTGCTCGGTCACTGCGTTTAGTCGGCGGTAGTCGAGGCATAGACGCACGCCACCGTCTTTTTTTGCGGCGCACACGACTGGATGTGCGAACCCGCTCTCTGTGGGATAGATCAGACCCCACTCCGTTAGTTCCCTGACCTGTCTATCGACCTCATCTCGAAGCGTCAAAGGAACCCGGTACGCGTGAACCCGCTTCGGCTCATCTCTCTCTCAGGCGAATCCTGTGCATACCCGTCGTGCATCTCCCCGGCGTTTCGGAAAAGGTGTCGCTATGCTGCTCCACGAGTGCGTACAGCTCATCCCTCTGCTCCCCAGTGAGGTGGTCTGCCTCTAGCATAACTTGCGAACGACCTGAATCGAACAAAGAAGGCGACGCCGGAACTTCACCAAATTCCTGGTCCTCCCCGAAAATCACCCCAACCGCGTTCGCTCGCGTTACGTACGGTCGGAGCCGATTTGCATGAATGCTCCTCCTAAAACCATCCTCCGTTTGCACGAGATAACTGTAAGGTCTCTCTTTATGCACAATGTTCGCCGGTCCTACCCATTTTGCTGCGAACTTCCCCGTGCTATCCGATCCTTGAATGAGGACCTTCTCACCTCTTTGAAAATGCTTTTGCTTAGCCCTCCTGTTATAATTCAGCGAGTATCTTTTCTGCGTCGCGTGCGCTGACGCAGTGGCCCGTTCGTTCGCTGCTGCCAATTTATACCTTAACTCTCGAAGGTACTGCTCCCCGGGGGTGTTGAGACCATCGGGCACCCCCCACCCTCCTGACCATGTCTTCTGAAGGATGGTCAGCGGTCCGATGGGTACCCGGCCGTACATCATTCCGAAGGGGCTCTCACCTGTCGTAGCGTTCGGGACCTCCCTGTATGCCCACAAAACTAAATGGCACATGCCTGTCCCAATCACGACCACGGGTTTGAATTACCTCGAACAGCATGCTTTTAAAAGTCCCGTTAAACCTTTCGATGATACCATTACTCTGCGGGTGTTCGGGCGTAGAGAACCGCGGTGTCGCCTCCATCCTTGCAAGGAACTCCTGCGTGAGGTAGGCCGTAAAATTTGTTCCTTGGTCCGAGCACACGGTTTCCGGCACCCCCATTCTCGAAACGATGCCCAGCAAGGCGTCACAGGTGGCCTTTGCAGTCAACGCTCGCAGACACACGACCTCAGGCCATCTTGTGCATAGATCGATTACACACAGTGCGCATCGGTGACCCCTTGCGGAAGGCCGGTCAATAGGACAGATACAATTCATATCGATGACCTGAAATGGCGTGTCTGGTCGGGTAATTGGAGCGATTGGCACTCTGTCGTTAGTCCTCACGCGGGATTTCATTTGGCATTCTTTGCAACTCTGGCAGTAGCACTTTACATCTGCCGTCATGCCGGGCGAATAGAAAGCGCCCTTAATCCTCTGGAGAGTCTTTTTCTCACCTAGATTGCCCGCCCACACAGAGTCATGAGCAAGCCCGAGCACTTCAGCGCGGCGTGACTCCGGCAGTACGAGCTGCAAACATGACCGGCCCAAGACTTCGTCTTTGTGATGGAGTAACCCTTCCTTCTCGATCATGCCGTGGCTACACATCCTGGCCTGCTCCCATGCGCCTCTCAATGTAGAGCCATTCAACTGCGCGCGCCGGAAGAATTCTTGTTCGGTGGCATCTGCGTACGAATACTCTCCCCCGCCATCATTGGCGCTACTCGACTGACCAGTCGAGGTGACGGCCGCGGCCATCGCCGCATCTTCGCAAACTTTATCGTCACCGTCAAAAGTCAATGGGCTCCCAGCCGTTGGCACCATGGGTGCCTCTTCGAGCAACTGTGCGTGCATGTCCGGCATGATGAGTGCGTCTATGCCCGTGGCTAATCGATCTGTCACGGCACAGAGAACTTCAGCGCCAATCGCGGCCGCTCCAACGTATTCGGGCATCCCTAATAGATTTAAAGGTACATACATCAACTCTGCATGCACTTGTTCTCCAAAGGCACCGGTTAACTTGATTTTTGAACCAGTAAGCGACTCATGGTCTCTCAAAATGGATCGTCGGATAACACTAATTTCCGCTCCAGAATCCAAGTGCCCCACGAACTCGTTCTGGCCACAACCGAGGGCGATCGTTTTAAGGTCGCGGAAGAGACGCTTTACACCAGCAGCGTTTTCTTCATCAAAGCTGGCTACCGCAACCCGCGCTACCAAATATCCGTCATCTGTTGTCGTTTGCGCCAGATTCGCGTGCGCGATCACCGTTGCGGGCACTCGCGGAATAAGTGATCATGGGAGTTGCACACGTAGCACTGTCTGCGCGCTCTAGCATTTGAACCTGATCGGTCGGCATCATCACAGCGCGCCCTAGCCGAGTCGATGGCTGCCCTCTCCTTTCTGACCAGGATTGCAGTGCCACCTCTTGAAACTCCCACGCCACTGTTAATACCTTTTGCGATCTGACTTTCTTCTAATTGTTCCGCGAGGCTGGCCACTTCGTCTGGATGCAACGCCTTCCCAGCAGTCTCATTTTGGATAACGAATGCCCTGGGTTCTGGGCTTAACGCCTCGTTTAATTTATTTGCTACAACGAGTTCTCGCAGTTGCTCTAGGGAAGTTATGTTTTAACTTTTTCGAATAATAGACAAAATAATTTTGAAGTCGCGTACCGAACTGAGCTCATGATTCCTTCGACTCCCTTTTGGAGTGGTTAAATAGTCGCCTATATTCAACCGAAGACAACCTGAGCCCCTTCAAAATTTCTTCCTTGAGGGCTGCATAATCTTTGGCGTTTCTCTGCCGAGAGCCAAACCAGCACTCCCCTGGCCTTCTCGTTCAGTCGAAGCAATAAGAGGCCCGCTCTTCATTCTCCTGGAACGCTGTACGCGTCCAGGGTCGCGTCTACATCGTCGAACCAGTCCGGGACGAGAGCCCCCTCCGCTGGCAAGTCTAACAGCACTCCCTTCAACATGTTAGTGTACTTGAGTCTCCTGTCCTCCTCCGCACCCAGTGGCGGCGCGCGCATAGCATGAGTGGCATCAGCATTGCGGTTGCTGCGCAATCTTTCCGTCTTCAATTCGTTTTCAGAAATTTTGAGCTTCATCACAACGCCATCTGGTCAGCGACGAACACTGCTGACCCTTCGCTGACGCTTTCTACCTCGGCAGTCCCCGCCAGCTCCATCTGCGTATCCCCTTCGCTTTGGGCCCCCCCTTCGCCCTCACGACTACGAAAGTTATACCCCGCAGTTGCCATGGCGCCTACGAAACAAGGATCAACCAGGCACCCAACTGTCTGGTCCCGCGCAGCAGGGGAAGGCTTGGTCACTTGGCCGACGCTCGAGGTGTTCGTTCAACTCTGGGCCCACGTCGTCTCTTCCATTATCCAGTCCGGGTCCGGCTCACGTAAGGGGTCGTGTCGACTGCGCCAGTCAGACAGGTTCTTCCTAACTCTTCCACGCTCCTCCCGACGAAGCCGGGCCACCATGGAATGAACAATACGGGAGAATTTATTTACATTACACATTTGGGCCCTTTTTGCCGTCGGGATGCGGTCTCTCGTCTCGGCATCCACAGCCCGTCTGTCCCGTCATTCTTGGTCGTCTCTCCTCTCTTCCCGGTCCTTCTTTCCAGCTTGCCCTCTCTCGTCCTTGCTTCCCCGCTGCTCCCTTCGGTCGGCTCCTTGTGAAGGCATCTTCCGCTGGTTCCCTTAATCCGACGGTCGTTACGGACGAGGCACGCAGACCTTGGTCTTATCGGGCAACAACCTTCTCCGGCGTATTTTGCAGGAGCCAGCATCTCGCCCCGGCCGTCCACCGCGTATTCGGCGCCAAATGCCGCCACCTCGGTCAGTGCACGCGGCCGTTTCTTGGGCGCGCCGGATCACTCGCGCGTACACGCACATAACCGCGGCGTCCTTGTGGCTGCCGCTCACCTTCGGGTCTTCGCCGTCCGCCAGGCGCCGGCTTCCTGTCCCCCTTCACGCCACTCTGTGGTGTCTCCCATCCGTCGTCCGAGCCGCGCGAACCTCCACAAAAACCACCGCTTGTTTCACTCGCGTCCGGGGCGAGCCAGCAAACATGCCCGACAGACTCTTACTAGAATCTTGGCACATTCAAACGATCCCTAACCAGAAGAATAAAAACCTGCCACCGACAGTCCCGCACCTTTCACGTTATCGCTATCCTTCTCCTGCCACTTGCTCCCTGCCATGGAAATATAAAGATATGCAAGTCACTGAGGAACACGTGGAGTGAGAGAATAAATGGTTTGCAAGAAATATTTGCGCGTGTTTGTCTGGATGTCGTCTTTCTCCTTTTGGTTCAGCGTTTGGTCTATTTCATGCCACGCTGTAAATGTTAAATGTAAGGCTAATGTTCACGTTTCCATTACTACGGTATGGCGCAGAATGCCTAAACAATAAAGAAATCTGCATTTAGTTTCGAAATTCCCATGTATGAATTCCTTTCTTCCAGATATAGTCTAGCCTTCTGACCGTGCGTTCAGTATGTTTTGGAACATTGTATGCATAAAAAAAAAGAATTAAGGGCCGAAAATATGTGTTATGGGTAACAAAACTGGGCAAAGTACAGACCTAATGTCTTACTTAAAGTTAAAATGCAAAAAAGTGCTAGCAATGTGATGCGATGAGCTCTTAATTGTAGCTAGCCTTTAGGGAGGCCTGTCCGAAAGGCCTAGAGGCCTGTAGCCGCCCCTCAGGGGACGCAAAGATCTGAGGCCGCTGCATAAGTTTTGTAGCTAATTAAGAAACAGAAAATGAACTACAGCAAGCGCGTTACAGCCAGACACAGGTAATATCCACCAAGACCAAGCGCGGCGGCCAATAAACATTTCTCGTGTTTTAATAACCTAGAGTGCAATAGCCACAGAAATTACATATCAGGAAACAAAGAAATTGCTTTGCATTATCATCTGGATCAGAAGCTTAATAAATGTTACGAGTCCACAGGAAACTCGACCGGACTGACCACGACTGACAATGATCTGAGTGTGGCCCCGGACCCGCCAAGGCTTAGATCAATGTGAGCCCGGACTCATGACTCAGATCACGATCTGAATATGAGTTCGGACTCACTCACGACTTAGATCATGATGTGAATGTGAGTCTGGGCTCACTCACGACTCAGATCATGATCTGAACGAGAGTCCGTACTCACTCAAGTCTCAGATCACGATCTTAACGTGAGTACGGACTTACGACTCAGATCATGATCTGAAATGAGCGTGAGTGAGCCCGGGTGAGTCCACTCATGAGTGAGTTCGCCTACCTATGTACGTGACCAACTAGCCGAGCAGTTTGTTTTGTCGCAGAAGACATTGTATTTTTATTAATTACAAATTTACATTCACAATTATTTGCTTGTTGCTTTCAGGGCCAGCAGCTCGTTCAGCTACAGGCCCGCAAGCTGCCAGAGAATGAGGTCAATGTTTTAATGGCTATTATGGGCCTTCCAGACCGGCAAAAGTTCAGCAAGAAAGCCTTTATTTTTACAAGGCTCTGTAAAGGGGCTACAGGTGATTTTTTATTTCTAATCATTACTACATGTACTAGCTCGTAACTACTATTGTCCAAAATGCATTTTGCCAAATAACGTTTTCTTTTGCTTTTTGTATTTGCAGACGCGTCATAGAAAATGAGAAGACAGCTGTGCAGGTTGTCCCGGCATACATTGACAGGCGGCTGTCCGCAGCGTGTCACTAGGGTAGGCGGCCGCAAAAAGCGCATGGCTGAGGTGTTAGCTGGCTTGTATAGCCCCTGGGCCTGTCTTCAATGCAGCCGCTCCCTCGAACCCGGGGCCTGCTTCAGCAGCGGAGCCTTTGACAAGGGAGTCGAGCCATGATGAGACCTTACAGGACTAATTCATTGCTTCCGCGCAGCCTCCACTGCCGGCCTAGACCTGCGGCTCTTTGTTGATTTAATAAATGCTGAAGCATTAAAATTCATTGCTGGTTTGCTCATTTTAAATGCATGTAACAAGAGAATGTGGCATTTACAAACTCATCGCATAGACGATGGTTGCCAAAATGAAACATTCGTCATAGATGAAGTTGACAATGCGACGACACAATGCATAGTGCACAATGTTGGGAATGACTAATAGGACTGCTGGTGAGTGTGTTTGTATGCATGCGGTGAACAACCAGCAGGTGAACTAGGGTTGGAAATATTCGGTAACCAGTGAGTGGTTGGATGCTTTTGGCGGACTACTAGTACATTAGCTTGGGTGGGCAATACTGGGCAACCAGCGAGTGTCGCTGGATGCCTGTGATAAAAAACCAGTGGTTAAACTTGGGCGCAAATTATTGGATACCCGCTGAGTTGGACTGGCTGCCTGTGATAGATACGCCAATGAGGAATCTTGGATAGTTAATATTTAATAGGCAAGGAATTCCATTCGAGACCAATCAATAACCTTACATGTATGCAATTAATGGCTGGTAATTGGAAAGCCAGTGGGTTGCATTGGCTAAAACACTAGATCTGGGAGCGCCCCGTTCAATGTCCATTATAGGCCTTTATTGTAGCCAATTTTCTCCGGTATTCGACCAGTTCCGGACCATTATCGGCGTACTGCTTGGGAACGTGCGCTGACATCGCACAGCACACGGGTGTCTTTGAGTTTCGCCTCTATCGAAACGCTGCAGCCGCGGTCGAGTTCGAACCGGTGTATTCCGCATTTCGAAGAAAATTGAAGATTGCTTTTTAAAATTGGTTTTGAGGAAAGGAAATGGCGCAGTGTCTCGCATACATCGTGCACAGCCGAACCGCGCTGTAAGGAATGGATAGATTTGGTTGGGATGAGGGTCCTTCAAGGTCATTCTCCGGCCTACGCGACAACTGCTTTACCGTAGTGAGGCTCTTGATGGTTTTGAAGAAAGGAAATGGCGCAGTAAATGTCTCACATATATCGGTGAACCCCCGAACCACGGCCGGCGGTGGCGCGGCGGAACACCTGTGGCTCGGCTGAAGGTCAAACTCCGGCGTATACGAAATGCGCCGCAGGTAGCCCAGTGAAGATTTTGCTTCGAAATATGTTGCAGGTTATGTCCAAGCGATATGAGTGGTATTAAAAGAAGCTAATTGAGCGGATGCCACATACCCTTCGTAAAAAAATTCCACACATTCTAAATTTGAACCATTTGTAGAAGCATGATTGCTAATAGAGCCAGCAGCCGCAAGCGAGGACAGTCCATGACAGCAGAGAGAACATTCGGATATGTACTGCCAGTCAATGGAAATCTGCGAAGTTTTTGCATCTGCTCATCAAAAATTTTGCACGCCTTACAAAACTTAGCTCTGTGGCTCATTTCTTGCGTTATTCTTTAATTTTGCTTCGTTCATTACTACGAAACTTTACCTGTTAGTTTAGCCAAATAATGCAAGGTTGCCGCATACGATTTGGTGCCTACCTCGTAGCAGAGCGAGCTGCGATGATTTAAGTGGTCAGAGAAAAGTGGTCGGAGGAAGATAGAATACACAGCTGTCGTGATCGTTCTTGCAGTAGTGGTTTTAAAGCGTTAGCTCTACTGGTCGACCCAGAACCATTCGCCTCTTCCCTCCACATCCTCTCCCTCTGCCCGGCTGACCCTCCCCCGCGCGGCCTAGAGGACCTCAAGACCTGGGAGGACTGGGAGACCCTGCTGCGCTCGGAGGACCCGGCCGTGCAGACAGTCGCCACCGGCCGTGCTGCCAGTGTTATGGACCTTAGGGACATAAACACTTGAATGCAGTGGGGTCGTGCGGAGACCCAGGGGCGTGCCCCGACTTCCTCTCCAACAATAGTTTCTCTCTCTTTCTCTCTCTCTACTGGCCGCGTTTCGAGCCTCCGAGTTATGCTGATTCCACGGATAGAATTCAAGATGGCGGCCCCATTGCAACGACATTTTAGAGCGTCGAGCTCTACTTCTCGCGTTTCAGTCTCAACGTTATGCGTATAACCCGTATCGTAACCCAGTGGTTGTCATCGTAACCGAGGTGGTTACAAAATGGAAAAAAACTAGCTGTGGTTCAACTACAGCTCAACCTAGTTAGAGAGCGAAATCTGTGGTGAGTCATGTAAGTAGACGCGGCTGGGAATCTAACGTTGAGTACACACTGGGTAGGCAACGCGCCCACCCTGCCAGGTGGCAGTTAAACTAATGGCTGATCGCGAGAAGTTGCTCACCCAATGAACGCTGCATCTTATTGCTGCAGTGGCGCGTCTGCCACAACGTTGTCAGCGCTAATGCATGCAGCCCACATCACTTTCGCTCCACCGCCACATACCTCACTCAAAGCGCGATTGAGGCGAGTGGACGCCTCAATTGCGCGTTGTCTAGAGCGTCTAGTGTCGTCTAGTGTGCGCAGCGTTGTCAACGCTAATAACAGACAGTTTTAGTTGACCGGAGCGGCTTCCCGATCCGCTCAGGCAGCCCAGCGGGAACACAACTGCGCATGCGCAGGCCGCTTGGCCCTGAGCGGGCTACCGGAGCGCACCTCCCGTTCCGCTCGCTGACGACCCTAGCGGAGCGAGCCTAGCGAGACGTTCCCGGCAGCGGAGCAAGGTGGCTGCACACAGCGAGGCAAGCATGCAGAGTTCGTCGTCGACTGTTTCCGCAAGCGGTGCTAATTCGGCTTTGGCATCGTCTTTATAGATGCAGCAAATGTAGAAGATGTACGTGCATACGTACGGCGGCTCGTGAAGTCAACATTAACGTCGAGAAAAACTAGTACAATCTTGGCTAGGGCTGCTGTTGGCTTGCTTTGGATATCGAGAAAACCCGACCTTTCGAAGTGCATCAATATATGTTAGAAAACATTTCTGCTGTCTGAATTATTTTCAACTGCATATAAAATGGTGCAATAGAGTATGTTTTACAGTATAAAAAGAAATAATGACACTACATAGTTTATAAAATGTAGTGCTTCCAGTTGAGTTGCACAGAGGGCGCTACGAGAGTCTCATCCGCTAAGGGAAATTCGTTTCACGCGCAACTAAAAGCGATTTCGGTCCCAGCGCTCACCCGCCGCGGTGGCTCAGTGGTTAGGGCGCTCGACTACTGATCCGGAGTTCCCGGGTTCGAACCCGACCGCGGTGGCTGCGTTTTTATGGAGGAAAAACGCTAAGGCGCCCGTGTGCTGTGCGATGTCAGTGCACGTTAAAGATCCCCAGGTGGTCGAAATTATTCCGGAGCCCTCCACTACGGCACCTAATTCTTCCTTTCTTCTTTCACTCCCTCTCTTATCCCTTCCCTTACGGCGCGGTTCAGGTGTCCAACGATATATGAGACAGATACTGCGCCATTTCCTTTCCCAAAAAACCAATTATAATTATATCCCAGCGCTTCGCTACCGCTTACCGTGCTACCGTGAGCGGAGCGGGATCGTCACTCCGGTCAACTAAAACTGTCTAATGAACACAAAGAACGCCGACGGTCTATAGCTTTAGTGCCGCGTTTCTGCTACAACGTTGTGAATTCCGACACATGCAGCGCACATCTGTCACTACCGCCACGTAGCTGAAAGCGCGGTTGAGGTGTCCACCGTCCCATGGGGCCAGTGAGGCGCCTTTCCTTTGCTTTCGAAGAAAATTGAAGATTGGTTGGTTGGTTGGCTTTTTGGGGAAAGGAAATGGCGCAGTATCTGTGTTATATATCGTTGGACACCTGAACCGTCCCGTAAGGGTAGGGATAAAGTAGGGAGTGAAAGAAAAAAGGAAGAAAGAGGTGCCGTTGTGGAGGCCTTCGGAATAATTGGACCACCTGGAAGTCATCAACGTGCCATGAGATCGCACAGCACACGGGTGCCTTTGCGTTTAAAATTGGTTTTGAGGAAAGCATATTTTTCATTTCATTTATTTTTTTTCATTTTTTTCATTTATTCATACTGTCAGCCCTGGGCGGGCTATTACAGGAGTGGAAATCAAACTTGAAACAGAAAAAGAACACATTAAACAAACACTGAGATCAACACTAAATTTCATACATAATTGTGTTTGCCACTTGAACAAAACGAAAACATTGTCATAGAAATCAAGCAGAACATAAAATATTGTGCAGTTTATCTAAAAATTCGCTTAGTGATTGTGACGTGACAACGGAGTTTGGTAACATATTCCATTCCTTAATGGCTCTAGGGAAAAAACTAAATTTAAAGCAATCATTTCTGACAGGCGGCATTGGGATGTACAAACTGTGACGATGGCGTGATGTTTCCCCTGTTTTAATTTCAAAGTATTTTGTTTGATCGATTTTCAAGTAGTGGTTAGCGATCTGGAAAAGAAACTTGAGTCTGTCGCATTTGGTTCTAATGTCAAGTGTTTGCAAATCAGCAGATTTACACAAAGAAGTTGGAGAATCAGAATAACGATACCTATTAAATATAAACCTTGCTCCGAGACGCTGGATTCTTTCCAGCTTAGAACAGTTGGAAGCAGTGTACGGGTCCCAGACAACTTTTGCATATTCGAAGATAGGCCTAAGTAGGCTTTTGAAAACCAGACTTTTTATTTCAGGAGTTGCACTGCACATATTGCGTCTCAAGCTCCAGAGTGCCTTGGAAGCCTTAGTACATACATTATCTATGTGTGAATTCCAGCGTAAGTCAGATGTGAGTGTTACTCCAAGGTATTTAAAATTACTTACTCTAGTTAGTAATCTACCATTAATGCTGTAACTGTAATCAAGGACAGTTTTCTTTCTTGTAATGGTCATAAAAACTGTTTTGTTTGAATTTAATACCATCTGCCACACCTTACACCATTCATGTATTTTCTGCAAGTTTTGATTGAGTTCTGCCTGATCTTCTGGAGTATTAATTTGTTTATAAACGATGCAGTCATCTGCATACAGTCTAACTGGAACGCTCAAACCAACAGGCAAGTCGTTGATGAAGATCAAAAACAAGAGAGGGCCCAGAACGCTGCCCTGGGGAACACCGGAATCGACTGGCATGATGTTGGATTTATACTCTTGAACCTGAACATACTGTACTCTAGACGAAAGATATGACCTGAACCACTTAGTTATAGTTTCATTTTTAAATATGGCACTGATTTTTAGTAATAGCTTAGGGTGCGAAACCTTATCAAACGCCTTTGCAAAGTCCAAAATTATGATATCTGTTTGCATGCGGGAATTAATTGACTGAGAAAGATCATGT
>JARKHS020013810.1:0-52451 GCA_030143305.2 Amblyomma americanum
TCTGCAGCGGCGCCCTTTGTGTTTGTGCATTTTGTTTGTGTGTTTTGTTTGCACGTTTTGCTTTCGTACGCCGTGCTGCCCATGTCCCCACACCGTCTTCCTCTCCATTTCTCTCGTTTCGCCATCTCCTTTTGTAGCCCACCCTTCCTTACTATACTAGTTTTCCCCCCTTTTTTCTTTTATTTCTATTTTTTTGCTTCCTCCCCAATATTGTCCCTGTCTGCTCCCCGCACCCCCATCTTTATTTTTTATTTTTTTTTCAATTTTTTGAGCCGTTGTTGCTATTTGCGTGTTACACTCCTTTCTCCCTCCTCTTGAGCTCACAAACTTAAAACGTCCATCTGACGCGAGACCACTACAGTCCTGAAGAAGACCGCACCGCGGTCGAAACGTTGATAAATAAAAGTGTCTTTGTATATATATATATATATATATATATATATATATATATATATATATATATATATATATATATATATAGCAGACAAAGTTAAGGAAATGAGGGGCTCGTTTGATAAACTTATGAAGGGAGCCAACAGTTACGGAAACCAAGGTGCATAGGGGAATGGGGAATGTTTAATTTTTTAATGTTTAGTACAGATCAGTGGGATAATAATACTTCGATTAATCTATCGCTTCAAGAAAATTATTTGTAAAGCAGCCGAAAAAACAACCATGCCGCCGGTGAGATCCGAACCCGCGACATCCGAATACCGCGCCCGGTGCCCTTACCAACTGAGCTACGGCGACGGCTGTCCAATCTTCTGCACTCGTAGGTATTTATGTTTATTTGGTGTATGCGAACCTTGAGAGTGTTCACCAGCGCCAGCCTCGTCCATATACGAAGGCACGCTTTTAGACAAGTTTGTTGCTGAAGAAACCTGCTTTCGAAAAAACAGACCCTGTTTGCACTGAAGATAAAATGTGCTTGAAAGAAAAATTCTGGCTGCAATTTACGCTGTGAAGGTGGTTGGACATCCATGCTCTATAAGGACGCCCGATTACCCGGAAAATTCACACAGCGCTAGACAACAAGACCAGAAAGAGGATGAGACAAACACGGCGCCGTGTTTGTCTCTTTGTCTCTTTCTGCTCCTGTTGTCTAGCGCTGTTTGATTACCATGGAACAGCAACTCGCCCAGTCTGCCGTCCTACTCAATTACCCATTGCGACGTCACCTGAAAATCACGCACACGTGGCTCTACAAAGAGTGAAACAGAGAGAGGTGTAATGCACATGAGCTGTACGCTATATGCCTGATTTGAAAGTAGATATGCTCGTCGCATTCACTTTTTAGCCAGGCATTTTTAAAGCAACATCTTCACTACGCTACCTCGTAACGATTTCGCGGTGCTTGCTGTTTTGACCTTCATGTGAACCAGAGGTCAAACCTCTTCCGGCTCAGTTAGGGTTTCCACCGATAAATGTTAGACAGTGCATATTTATTTTCTTCAAACTCAAATATAAAAACCAATGTGCAACTTTCTGCAGGCGAGAACCGGCGTATTCAGCATAGTATGGCTGAAGTGGCTCAGTGATTTGGGCACTCAGCCGTGTCGGCAGTGTTTCGATGCAGGCGAAGCGCTAAGGCGCCCGTGTGCTGTGCGATGTCAGTGCACGTTAAAGACCTCCCGTTGGTCGAAATTAATCAGAGCCCTCCACAACGGCACCTAATCATTCTTTTCTTCTTTCACTCTCTCCTCAATCTCTTCTCTTTATATCTTTTGTACGGCCGCGAGCCCCTCTTGCCTCTGAACACGCTGCTTCGCACTTCTACTGCCCCGCCATCTGCATACGCCCACGACGCCATCGCTCGCGCTGACCACGTCCGCCAACTCGCTACTCAGACCTTTCAGCAGGAATTCTACAAACGCCGTCACCGTATGGTGTCCTTTATCAGCGGCTCCCTCGTCTTGCTTTGGTCGCCGCCTCGCCGCGTGGAGCTCTCAAAAACTTCTGTCCCGCTATATCGGCCCGTACCGTGTCGTGCACCAAGTCACTGCAGTCACCCACGAGATCACTCCGGCCTGCCCTGGTGCCACGTCCTCTCTGCATCAGACTGATATTGTGCACGTTTCCAGACTCACACCTTAGGTTTCGCACTCCCCTTTGCCGCTCTGATGTAAACAGAGACGGTGCCTTTTCGACCGGGGGGCCGTGCAACCGATAATCTCTGTGAAGACAACATGAAGGAAGTGCCCGGTGTGTGCGCGCGATCCGCTCGGTGTTCGCTGTGATCTGTGCCCTGTGCTCCGGTCGTACTTGTGCCTGCCTAGACTTCTGGGCATGTAAGACAATATGCCAAAGATACTTCACTTAAAGCATATTTCGAGCACGTTCCTAATACGTGAAAAGATATTGTTACTTGGCGGCCAGCCGAAGAAAGCGACGTGATGATCGATGGCAATGAGGTGATTTAATGGCCACTGGCCTAGCGCGAGCGCTCCTGCCCGCGCCATTGTACAGTTCGTCCTCTTCTTCGTCACACTACCCGGGGCCACCGAGCGATGGTCCCGATGCGTGACACAGAGACGCACGAATTGATAACGGGATTAAGAGGATGAACTGCTTTGGTTTGGGCTAGTTGGTGCATAGGTTTTTGAAGATGTCGGACAGGAACGAGAAAGTTGTGCTGGCCGGCACGAAGAATGCGATTGCTGAATGATTCCTGGTTCACGAAGCTTCCAGGAAGCATGTCGACAGGAGCTGATGGTCGAGTGCCCCAGGACGCGCCGAACGGCCTGGGCAGGGGAACGGTGTCTTCAGATTTAAGCGGCGTCTCGGGTCGGCGGGGTCGGTAGGTCAGGTTCTTGCGTCGGGTTCAGTTCGTCGTGTTGGGTGGTCTGCGCGGGGGGGGGGGGGGGGGGGGGTAACAACGGCGAGTTCGGTTCGGGTCTGAACGGCTGGGGCACGGCCGAGCGACGCACGCCAAGAACTCACAGCCGACGACCATAGATGATTCAGAACGCCGAAGCTCCCCGGACCATGATGCCGATGACACCCCGCACCTCCTCCATATGTTGCGTGGCGGCCAGCCGAAGAAAGACGCAATGATCGATGGCAATGAGGCGGTTTCTTCTTCTTTACCTCAGTAAACATGGCACATACCCACGCGGGGAGATTGGCCAAGGAGTAGTGGCATAAACAAAGAAATTTCTATCGGAGATTACGACAAAATTTTAGCACCAAGCGTGAATTTTGAAAAATGTATCAATAAAAACGACTGAAGAATATTTAGAGTTAAATAACATGGCTTCTGGCAGAGCGCAAGGGCGCCTGCTCGCGCAACGGCACAGTTTGTCGTCTTCTTTGTCACAATATGTATGCTGTTTTATTATCTGGAAACAAAAAAACGCAGTAGTAATCGATTTATTCCATTTATTTGTTCCGGTAATTTCTGCGGGCTGCAATTGATCACTCTACTCAATTCTATTTCAAACAGAGTAATTGCTATTGTAAATGCGCTCAAGTAAAACTCCTGCTTGGGCTATATAGTTGGTTCATACTTGAAGATGTAATGAATAACGGTGTGAGATACTGAAGTCTGAGTGACGCTTGTCCTGTCGTGTGTGTTCTTCTTTTCTACTCATTTGTAGCGCCATTTTTCATTACACGTGCATACTAATGCATTTTTTTTGTCGTGCGGCATCGCGGCGCACCGTTTCGTTTCCCTTTGTTTCTCCGCCTAGCTTCCTTGCGAGAATGGAGACCAAGAAGTTCCCCTAAATACTGATAAAATATGTACTTTCGCGAGAAAACAGGAAAAGAATGAAGAAAAATAAAGGGGTGATATACTGTGCGCATCTTCAAAATGGTTTCATTTCAAGAAGGCAGCTATATATATACATGTACCAGTAAGGGCTATCACAAATCGAACACGAATGCTGCAAAGATAGTTGCTGTAGCACGGTAGAGACGGTCACTGATCTATGGCGGCTTCGCCGGCAAAAAGTAATTTCTTATAAAACGAAGTGCGCATCCCTGCCCATAAGCGCCCAGTCATCGCAGTTTCTATATTGTGCCAAACTGTAAAGCATTTGGATAGATTTTTAGGAGGGAGGTGCCATTTAAAATAGTACACGCTCAATATTGGATCTATTTTCTTGAGCTTCACTTTTCTACCCCTACCGTTATCTGTCGCATCACATGCTCAGTACTCACTCAATGACCACTGAAATTTGCCGTAGGCAGCGATACAAGTGAATGCCCCTTGAAAATTTCCATGGCCATTGACTAAATGTGAATTGATATTGCTTGTGTGACAGGGGTACTGGCTGAGTAGTAGGGCACTAATGACCGCCTTAAGCTCTAAATATGTATAAGTTAAGGAGAACTGGTCTCCTAATATTTCGTGACCACTTGGTCCGTACATGCGCCGTAAGGGCTCTACAGTACGGATGAGAAGGAAACCCCGTTGGTCGGTTATTTGTGCAAAGCGGGTACCTATCCTGCTACCATCGTCGTGAGGAGGCTGTGCTTCAGGGATGTCTTCTTGGGTACGGAATTCTTGACAGAGCACTGAGCGATCACTGACCTACCACTCAAGCTTATTACGCTTTCGCTGGATGAAGCCATATATTCTAAAGCAACCCTGCAACATCACGTGACGCTGAGCATCCTCGACGTAGTAAGCCCCCCCCCCCCCCCCCCCCCGCGCTCTAGTCAGGCGGCGTCTGCCCCCATGTGTATCGAGATCATTGAGAGCTTTTAGCGTCATGGTCCTCTACTAGCAACTCCACATGCCGTCTGCGCCGCCTTGGCCCCTTACTCCGAGTCAGTCCTCAATCCGGCCTCTCCCGCCGCAATGCTACGCTGTTGTGTCGCCTGTGGCTGGGAGTGGCGTTCACAAATGCCTACTCCCACTTAATCGCAATGGCAGACTCTCCTGCGTGTGAGATGTGTGGGTGCGCCGAAACTATAGAACACCTTCTTTGTAACTGTCCTCGGTTTCAACGTGAGCGTGCACTCCTGGCTGCAACACGCCGCCGTTTAGATCCTCGGCCCCTTACTGAAGCCAAGATTCTGGGTCTTTGGAGTAAGCCTTAATCGCAGAGGACAGCTTTGAAGGCATTTTTAAAATTCTTGAAGGACTCACGACTGAGTGCAAGATTGTGAACAATCAGTGTGTGCCCTGTGTAACCTACAAGTAACGGCCAACGGACACGTGGAAAAGGGATCATATCCCTTTGTTCTCTCCCTTTTCTATCTCTCCCTTTGTTCCCCTTCCCACGTGTATGGTAGGATACCGGGCGCTGCCTAGTTAACCTCCCTGCCTTTCCGTCTTTGTCTCTCTCTTGAAAACATCAGAAGCATCCCCGAAGGACGACGTTATTCCTCTTAGACTGGCGACTCCACCGCAAGAGGCGTTGCCTCTTAACGAAAGGGACAAGCCGAGCTGATGGTGACAAAATTCAGCTAAGATTGCCGACACCTGCAGACAGGCACGGTAATTGCATTCTTAGACGAGCTATCCCACGTTCGAGACGCATGCACCCTCTATAATTGATCCGCACAATATTTGCCTAACGAATATAATACGCCTAATCTTGACTTCAATAGTATGAAGGACAGCGCTTAGGGACGAGCGCTGAGCGTGTGGGGAAGAACTCCGTGTGCTGCGCGAAGCGGCAAGTGGCGCAGCTACTGCTCAAAAACAACTTCCATGCAAAGTGCAAGTTGGTGTCCTGGACACAGGAGAAGCGCCTGTGTGCCTACGCGCCCGCGGAGAGATTAAGAATGCTTGGAGAAGAACGCCGACCGAGACGGGAAGGAGAGCTCGATGCTCGGGACGAAGCGGCCAGCGGCGGCGATGCGCGCTCGTGGACCATGGAGCAAGGCAATCTCGTTGGCACTCTTGGGAGGTTGAAATACGACTGGCTCTAGAGCCATACAGCCGAAATTTAGGGAGCGCGAGCGAAGAAGGTCCGCTCGTATCCGTGGGTAGGAAGAGAATCATGATTGATATTATAGAAACATCATTCACACCGGCCTTCTTTGTGCAAAAAGACTGATAGAGTCACGTGTGTTTTGAGATGCAGTGCATTGTAGCTTTAAATCTTCACATTCTGGAATCAGTTTCCACTCATATTGTAGCACAGAATATCCAATAAGTATTTTGAGTAACAGGCAGTTCGACAGTACCCTTATATGCAAGCACCAAGAACTATTTCTCGGTTCTTCCCTACTTTGCTGGTAAATAGGGGCAGAACAACGTTTTTCCACAAAAAAGCTTCAGTCCCTCAGTGTTGTCCATACCTAAAATTAATTCCTTAAACACATAGTAATAAAAAGACGTTATTCATGCTCTTGGCGTATAAGTACTCACATTCACCACCAACACATTTCGAAAGCGACGTAAATATCTGCACCTTTTTACCAGGCGGTCGCCCCGATAGATTAAGCTTCTCCTGATGCAGCCGAATCTATGTTCGTATTCGCATAAAGGGTGACCATCATCATGTTCATTAGAGTGTGTCGCATACGTAGCAGGCAACGCTCCGGAGGCTAACGAAATAGAGCATCCCCGAAACAAAATTGCTACGCTACGTCACATTCGTTCTTCTTCAAACCTCGGCTAGAGTTTAGACGAAAAGTAAAAACGGTATGAAACTAAGTGGTATCTTTAAAAATCATCGTTGAAGCTATGAGGCGCTCAGTGTTCGGGCCTTGTGGCTATAGTTTCCCTTTAGTGTGAACTAATTTGGAGTAAGATGGAGTAAGAGCGATTTGTTCTACCAGCCGTTTATCGTCCCGCCACATGTCATTCTTTCTTCTCAAAGTCTAGATGACTCGCAGGACGAAGATGCGGCAAGAGGTTGCATGAAACTTAAGGTTTGTCGCAACAAAATATGGTTGTGTTCATTTTGGTCGAATGTAGAACTAGTTTTTAGGAGCAGATGTAGCCTGTGCGAACAAGCTCGCTAGCTATTTGCAGCGCTACCTTCTGTGCACGAAACGGAGTATAGAAGCGTCGTTACATTTTTTCGCTTGTTGGTCACTTTGCGGATTAGAAAAGCCCACAACTTTATACGGACCAAATATGTCGTTACCTATTAGGACTCATAGCGAAGCTGAGAGAGCGGCGGGCGAATGAAACAATGGGGTCTAAAAGGGTATAGCTAGTACCACCATTCCTCTCTTGGTACCAAGAGAGTTAATGAAATCGGCCAATGGCACGCTGTGCACGAGAGTCAGACTGTTCGCTAACCGTACGCCGTGTACCGGGCGTAAACGTCCACTTTATTCCCGACGACCATTACACCTGTCTGGAAGTCGCTTAGAGCGCCCCACGAAAGGATTCCATTCCATAAGTTATTCCCAACCTCCAGCACCTCGAGGGTACTGTCTGCGCCTGCGATCACATACCAATGGGTGCTGCTGGATTCTGAAAACAATTTGTTGAACAGTTTTTTTTATTGATCCGACACTGCGCATGAATCGCAGTCTGCAATGGTTGTAAATCGCTGCTAGGACTGCAAGAATAGGCTCGACGGTCAGAATGTTTTGATCTCGGCGTTGCTGATTAGTTATAAAATTTACAAGAATGTCCAGTGTGGTGCTGAAATTGGTTTACTGCCTCCCGACGACGATCACTATCTTTTTATGAATTCGGCTACTGTACCGATGTCTCCTACATGGCGTCGAATTGCTGAGGGACAGGGGCGAACGAATGCATTTCCTGCCGCGTCAACTCATCGCGACCAACTCTTTGTCGCTTATATGTCAGTTCCTATTAAATACGCGACAATACTCGGTAGCGGTGGTGTCTACCTCATGGGTTCCAAAGCGCGGGAAGTACCAGCATACTTCTGCTAACACCACTGCCAGCTACGACTTGCGCGTGCGCAGGTCGTTTGTACAAAAACCCCGGATTGCTAGCAGTACAGGCATTCCTTGCAAACGCAATTCTCGTATTTAAAACGAAGTACCAGAGAGAACAAAGCACCCTCTTGACATACTTAAATTCATTCACCTGCGTGCTAGTAAGCAGATGCGAGCGAGCGCTCACTCTTTTAGTCGATGGTTTTATCCCTCGTGCGTCAAAAATAGCGCCGTCCACTGTACTATGTAGTACAAACTAGCCCCGGCCATCGGCGTTTTCTCTCGACATCGAAATAGATTGCAATTTTTCCTCCTCAATCCTGAGAGTGGTAGAGCACTGGCTCGCCTCCATTAAGCATTCCGGGAGTCATGTTGCAAGGTGATGAAATACTTTTTCTGTAATTAAGTATTTCTTTCAGATACAGAAATAATAAGGCTACTTATGACCGCCTTTGTATTGTGTCAGCACATGGGTCTAGCCGACCAAAAATCGTTTTCTTTTCAGTTTTGCTGACTCCGCCTGTAAGTCATGTTTTAAACACGAGGCTTGGAAGTTTTTAAGCCACTGGCACGAAGAAGGTTTTGTTGAGTTTGTGACATGTTCCTCAATAAAAGAGCGGGGATGATCATTGGCAAGCAGAAGAGCGTGGTCGGCATGAATGCGTTTGAGTGCTTTCTGATCTAGAAGTGATGAGTGATGGAATATGAATTCTCTTTCTAGACACGAAATGACCCTTCCATTCCGTCCAGCAGAGGTTTTAAATGTAGCCGGCATTACGGACTTCATGAGGAGAGCGCTATACGGTTCAAAACAAACTTTCACAAGTCGCATCCGCAATGAAGCACGCAGCGCCGAAAAGGTTTACAGCACTACAAAAGCGTACCAGAGGTCACCACGCCAGCTTTTATCGCTACAAAAACAGCACCGACAAAGCACAAGAAGGCGGCATTTTCTGAGTTGCAGATTGACAAATGCATTTCTCCTGAAAAACGATACCTTGACAAGGTTCTGTGCGCCGACTACGCGAGCTCTACGTAAACAGAAAAACAGTTGAGTTTAATGGCGCATAAGCGACTAAGGCTTTCATGCGCCAAGCTCAAGTTATAAGAAATAGTTTTCTGTAGATGTTTACAAATGTATAAAAAATATGGCGGTGTTGAATGCCTAGAAAGGTTATACCCTTCTGCCCAGTAATGAGAGCAAAAGAATATTCACAAATGTCCAATATTAAAGATTTGAAAGGAGGCTGGGTACCCTCATCAGCCGCCCTTGACTGGGCAAGGACTGGAGGCCCTCAACCAATGAAAATAAAAAACCTCAGCCCTTTTCTCAGGAATGAGAAAGTGGCTGAAGTGCGTCAGGCAAAGTAGTGGGTCATGTTTTACATATTTTTTAAGAACAGCAGCTTCTGTTAAAACTCTAAGAACGTAGGACATGTCCACAGTTGCATTTTCACCTATGAGCAGTTATGGATGACAAGGGATGCATTGGTTATAAAACGGAGAGAACACTTTTTTCTGTAGCTTTTCCAGTTTCGAACATAAAATTAAATCGTACCTGACTGTAAGTTCATTTCCACATGCACAAACTAGTTTGTCTTGTTTTGTTAGCAGAAAGTTGTGAGTAATGTGTGTGTGGCCTATACGGAGGCGGAAGATAATGACATCATTGAAACGTTTCTGATGCACACGTGACTTCCATTCACTGAGCACTAGTTTTGTTAAGTGTAGCTTGTTATTTACTTCGCTGTCCCAAGTGGACTGCCAGATTTGCCTTGCCTTACATTGCAATAATTTTATGGAATCTTCATAGGGCACATTTGCATTATTTATTTCCTTGCCACGAGCTTGAGCAGCACACAAATCTGCTCTTTCATTGCCCTTTATGCCGTCGTGACTTGGTACCCAGCAGAGTCATGTTTTGTCCTTGAGCTAGGGCTGTTGTAATGTTGTGTATGAGGTCGCTAAGCAGCGGGGTTATTGCATTTATAGAATGAAAGGCTGTGAACACACTTAGCGAGTCTGTGTAAATAATACTGTTGGCGAGGTTCTCATATACTATTTTTTCTGTAGCTGCACAGATAGCGTAACATTTCGCAGTGAAGATGGAAGCACACTGTGCAAGTCTTACTATTTTATTCCATTTCCCGTGTACCACTGCACTTACAACGTGAGCTTCTGTTTTTGAACCGTCTGTATAAAAGGCGGCGTAATTACTTCACTTTTCTTCAAGTGTGAGGAATTCTTGTATTATATGTTCTTGCGGAATTTGTCTTTTACGGAAGTCTGCAAGAGTGAGATCACAGATTTCCGGAAAGTTGTACCATGGCGGAAATGAACCTCGCCTTCGAGAAATGCTTGGCAATATGTCTAGTAGGCCAAGGTTCTTGCACATGTCTTCGAATTGTAAGAGCAGTGGACGGGTAGCTTGCGGCTTATTGTAAAAGAGTACTCGAGATGGGCATTTTGTAGCGATGGGGTAACAAATATATTTGTGCAGTGAACGAATTTTTAGAATGTACGAGCATGTGAGCATGGCTCTTCTGTCTGTAAGTGACGGCTCGTTGGTTTCAACATAAAGACTGTTTAGAAGGGACGTCCTGTAAGCACCATTTGAAAGGCATAAACCTAAATTCTGCTCTGGGTCGCGTCGTTGCAAATACGATGGCCTTGCTGAACCTTATATTATACTACATTCGTCTAAGCACGAACGTACCAGAGAGCGGTAAATGTTTAAAAGACTTGCCGTGTCAGAACCCCGGTGTTTTTGTGAAAGGACTTGAGTATATCGAGTGATCAGGAAGTTTATTTTTGGATCAATTAATATCAGGCAGAAAAGTGAGTTTTTTGTCAAATGTTATATCTAAAAATTTGAGCTCATTTTTTACGGGCAGCTGGGTTTCGTTCGGATGTAGAGACGGATCAGCCTATAATCCTCGTTTGAGTGCGAAAATAATGGCTACTGTTTTCTGCGCAGAAAACCGGAAGATATTTCTGTCTGCCAATGATGCCAGTTTGTTATTTGTTAATTGTGTTTGTCTTTCACATGTAAACACAAATACACTAGGTTTGTTCTTTTGAAAATATTGCTAAGCACTGGACGGCTTTCTACTTCAACTAGGCTGTTGGTATATGTTTAACGTAGGTTGTGAATTCAGAGTAGTAATACACACGAAAAGCACGTTCTTGTCTTTTTTCTTCCTCGGCTCTACAGGGTTTTCACGAACAAGCCACGCTACTTTTAACCAAGCTGTTGAGCTCTTTTGTGCTTTAATCTAAAATATCATACAATTCAAGCTTATTAAAAACTTGAAAGTATTCGCATGTAACGGCACGGTTGCAAAATTTATGCAATATAACATCCGAACGTGTTTCGAGCTGATGACAAAAGAGTGTGAACTTCGTTTGTTTTCTGGTGACCGACGTCGGCAATGATTGCAGTAGAATTTAGACACCGCATTAAATTTTGTGGCATTTAGCACCCTCACTCCTCCATTTTTCATCTAGATCTCCAGAAATAATCAGACAGAGGAGGGGGGAGTAACAATATGCCTTGTTATCACAATAGGAAAAAAAGGCTTGTTCCATAGCAAATGTCATGCACGCAAGTGCTGCTTCCACGTTTTCTAAAGCTTTCGCGCACAGGTTCACGACAGCAGTTGAGTGAAATTCGTTGCGTGTTCTTTCTCGTTCTCTAAGCCGAAATAAATGGCGACAGAAGTGCAGCAATGGTATTTCGATTCGATTAAAACTAAATAACTTGACCATCAATATTTGCTTAGAGAAAGCAAGTGTATGAAGGTGATGTTAATCTTATTTGTTGTAAGTGTGAGATATGCTTAATAAGTCTACGCTCGTAAAAGTTCAAAAATAAAATATTTGCCCAGAGATATAGTAACATCAATTTCAATTATCTGAAGTACCAACGCATGGACTTCAACTACTCACTAAATAACGTAATTTAACTTCATACCCAATATCTCCGGGAGAGATGACATGAGTGCCATTTCGTCAAAGCTGGCCTACCGAACTGTATCTGTATCGTAAGTTGCTAAGAATTTCTTCCAAAGTGCGTAGCTTGACGCAAAAATTTTCAACATCAGGCCGGCTATTTTGCCTTACTGCAGGATTTGCATTAATAATACATCACCTTTATGTGAGAAGCAATCAAACTTAAGTGTAATCACTTTATTTCAGAAAATTAAAATTGGCGGATAAAAAGAAACGAATTGATATTTACAGATTAACTGCCCTTGCAATGCATCGAGCGAAAAATTCCTCTTATATCGCGGTTTCAAAAAATCATAAACCAACTCGAAACCCCGTAGCACTCCTCAGAGAGCTCCTCTTGACCGCGACAGACTACAACCCTCTGGGACTTTCGGAATAGAAATGCTCATCTCGACTGAATAGCACTGCCGTAGAACTACGAAGGCCTTTAATCCTTAACAAGCTTTTTCTTCCTAGAGCCGTCTAAGATGCTCCCCGCTTGTCCTCTAACCAAACCGTTATTTATTTTTACGTGCATTGCTGTTGTGACTCTGGTTGTTGGTTTTTTTTTGTCGGGATCCTCTAGTTATGTTTACATTTATCTTTCGTATTGAGTCACAGTGTGATTTATTTGCTCTACTTTTACTTCTCCTTCACGCAGATTTGTACTTCCGTTATCTTTTTTGTATCTCTTTGATATGGGTAGCAAGTTTCGTGCTCTGAATAACCTAATCCGTTCCGTTTTTCTGTCTAGAGTTTTAAGTTACAATACTGCGGTCTCGTTTGCTAGAGACGTAGCAGGAATAGACAAAGGGCATTTGAATACAACAGCAATTATCAGCGACATGGTTAGGCAGTTTTTTCTCAGGCTTGTTTGTCCGATTGATTCCACAATGTGCTTCCGCGGTTGCTAAGTGGTTATGGCGCTCGGATGCTGACCCGAAAGACGCGGCTTCGATTCCGGCCGTTGCAGATAAATCTGATAGGCTTTCTTGGAACTAATTAGAATCTTGATACGTCACTACTGAGAAGTTGTTGATTATTTTTATGGATTTGTATGGTGCAAGGGCATTTATAGACAAAGAGCGCCATCGCACATGATATTTGGTATCACTAGAGGTGGGGTCCAAGTCTCTTTTTCTAAGCATTTCAACCCTGATAAGCCGAACACCAGGCCAGGGGAAAGCTTCTACCCATGTATCACCGGTGGGTACACGGCGGCACAGAGGGTCGAACCCAGTACCTCCCTCATGCGAGACTGATGAGATGAGCTTACACCACTGCAGACGCATACCGTGACCGGGGCCTGAGTGCCCGCACTTATTAGTTAGCAAATAAACTGCCAACTTAAGTTCTCATATCTGGCCTACTGCGATTTCGCATAAATCAAGGAAACCAGTAGCGATCGTCTGGTACATGTCGCTCTATAATATGACGTTGCCAGTTCAAGCGCATAGCTGGCTTTCAAGCAAACTAGTCGTGGTTTCTGCGGTGTCTGATGTATCTGATGTGTGAATTCTATTTTCAGTTGTCTAATATTGCTTAGATCACGAACAATGACAGGTAAGCATTTATCCCTTCTTTGGTCTTTTAGTGATTTAGCCATTCCTCAGCTTAGAGAGATGCGCATTTTTATTGTCATAGCAACACCCGAAATGTCCGAAACAGCAGTCTTCAAGTTGGAATCTGCGTCGAGCTTTTGCTCGTTTGCGATGGGCATTGCATTAAAATGGTTTCCAAGTCACATGCGTGAATTGCAGAACAAACTGCCCACAAAATAACGACGCGATTTATAAAGTTGAAAGATCGGCTAGGGGTTTTTAGCGTGGACTGACATCACAGAGCACATGTGCGCCTTTCAAGTATTTCGTTTTGGATAAAAGATGCAGCTTCTCCGCTTAATCAGATCGAGAGAATGGGATATGCTTTATAAACGAGCACATTTTATTGCATACTTCACACATTAGACTGTGCAAACCAGCAAAAGCACAAGGAAACGTGGAAGTTACACTGAATTTCCTCTTTAATCAGGGGCTCTCGCTTGCAAGGCCGATGTCATTAGACTGTGCAAACCAGCAAAAGCACAAGGAGACCTGGAAGTTACACTGAATTTCCTCTTTAATGAGGGGCTCTCGCTTGCAAGGCCGATGTCATGTTCCGGAACATGTTCTGCCTAGATGATGCCAAGGTTTTTCTTCTATAACCGAACTCGAAGCCGTCTTAGGACCAAGAAATAATTCCTGCTTGTTCTCAAACTATTCTCTGAGCATATTATATGAGCAAACAAGCCCAAATCTGAGTAGTACTTTATAAGATGTTAATTTCCACTGTTTACGGCCGTCCTTTAAAAGGCATTTTAGACATTCAGCCGTTCCCTGCGCTTTATAACAATTTACATAAATGGGATAATGCCTACTAACGTTAGCTGTGATTTATTTCGAACACTCATATTTGTATATTACACTGTTACGCATCGTTTGTTTAGATATCTGCGAAGTATGTATAAAATATATATACGACACCAAAGCAAGCAAACCCATAAAATCTGAGTTATTTTTTTTGGCGCACTCATCAAGTGGTCTTATTTCTTAAGCACTCAGCCTAGCCAGTTTCGTTATCTGCGGCAACTTTTTAGCAAGGTGACGTTTTTTACTTCGTGTTTGTATTCCTTAAAAACACACGGCAATTAAGTCTAAACCGAAGTTTATCAGCAATTTATTTGCACTATCATTTTTGATGCTTCAAAATCATAAGACACACAGGAAGTAGATTTCCTTTCTATAAATTTGATTCCAAACCTTAGAACTGGTTGCGCAGCGGAAACGCCGCCTTTGCGAAGCTCATCGAACTTATGCTCCTGCGACCTCAACATGTTGGCGCGGCCGTACGTAGGTACTCGCTGTACGAGCGCACATTTTAAACGTGTAATAGTCGTTTCGTTTCGTTCCCACCAAAGATGACTGCTCTTTAAGCCAGTGAAGCCAGGATCTTTAGCTGTGAGCAAGTTCCTTCGGCTACAGGCGCTTGTGAAACAGTAGTGAAGGCTCTCTTGCTGAGAGACACAGCCATGCCTGCAATTTTCAGTTAATTTATGCATGGTATAGGCTTTGATCATTATCATCTGAACGAACTTCAGTACGTTTTGAATGCGGCTGACTTGTTTAAAATTTCCACCACGTTTGCCAGCCCCTGCCCACTGCTTCAAAATGCCTACGGAACAATAGTAACACGTGGGAATAAGCAGGAGGACAATAAATTATAGCTAATTAACATGCAGGCTGCAGGGGTCATCAACTTCAGTAATGTGCACTCAGTTCAAGAAACTGGTAACAAAGACGAGATCGTCTTTAGAGAAAGCCTTGTTTTTATCCGTTCTAGCTCATATAGATCCCCGATATATTTTTGGGAGCAGCTACAGATCCATCGTACTTTGAGTAGCCCACGAATCTCAGACTGCTAGCAACTATCCGTCCTTACGCGTTTAGCCTAGGAATCGTAGATACCCTCATCTTCTTTTATATCTGCGAGATATCCACAGTTTCTCAGTAGTCGACAAAATGGGTGCATAAACTGATACAAAGGTGAATATTATGTGTACAGCTTTAATATGTTTACCCGGAAGCTCTGTAATAGTTTCCTGCCTTCACGCCTTTGGGGTGTAATAAAGAGGCTGCAGAAGTTTTCGTTAAAATGTGTGTTGCGTGAGCTATCGCGAGCTCATTAACAAAATCCTCTGACCACGGCGCCGCAAACTTAGACATAAATGCGACTCACCTTCACGGCGCAAAGTCGGAAAATTACTTCAAGAAATTATTCTTCTATCCTCCCTGCCAGAGTCCAAGCTGCCCTGAAGTGAACTGCGACAGTGAAATGAAAGCTGGAATTTTTTTGCTCGCCACTTTAAAAGGAACGTCCAGATGGCTTCAGGCTTCCTAAAATGCAGTTTTGATGCCTTTCTTTTTTGATTAAAAATGAAGCAACGCATTTCAAAATACATCTCTCTGATAAAATTCCGGATGTCTTTTTGAAATTTTCCCCTCTACAGAGTGCAATCGGATTCTTTTATTTTTGTCAGTTTATTGCTCTGTTTGGTAGCATCTATTGTGTCTATCTGAAATTAATAGTTTACGAATTTTTTTTTCTTCCACACTTGGAGAAAAATGTGTGTGTAATCTATCATAAAGATTAAAGAACGTGCCGATCAACGTTCGCCGTGGAGACTGCTCTGCATGCCTAGAACACATTTCTAAATGTGTTGCTTGTTGGACAAGTTGGTGATCCATAATAATTGAGCAGAGCGTAACAAAACAGGACAAAAGAAGGAACACAGAACGACACAAGCGCTAACTTTCGACTGGTTATTTCTTGCCGTGGCTACATATAAATTCATGAGCCACGTACGGCATGAAATGGGAAAGAGCGATCAGGTCACCTGACACAAGCCATACAAATGAGCCTTTGGCTGGTTGCCATCGATTTAGAAAAGCGAGCTCTTTTGCTGATAGTGCCAGTGATGCCACGCTCACACACTTGTTTCCTGCACATGACATAATAAGAGCCCCAATAACATCTCTAACATGCTTATCAGTGTGGCGGTTAATAAATTGCCCCATTTACAAATGGGCATACAGGGCTTTGGACGGCCCCGTTTCATAGATTATATCTTGCAGTGGCGACAGTGCTGGTTTAAGTGGCCCTATTTGCTCTCATTAAGATTGTAGTCATGTTCTTTTAACCTGCTATTTACACATATCCCTGTTCGTCCAATATACTCATGGCCGCAAGACAACGGTACACGGTAGACAACACCCTCTTCAAAAGTGACAAATCGTTTCTGATTGTCAATTGCACATCTTTTTTTCTCTTGGCTACAGCATGGGTTTGTCCTTATGCAAGGCATAGATAGTTTTATGGGCGCAGAAAACAGATCATCAACGGCTGCTCTTTTTCCTATTTTCCCACAACCTAACGAAACTAGCGGCAACGACGAATCGGTGGAGAATCGAGAGGCGCCGTTTCGACGGGCGCCGCCAAGTTGACCGTACGTAAAGCGGCGTCGGGGCGCACGCTCTTTCGGCAAAGTAGCCTTCGCCGCCAGCGCTAAACCAAGAGGCAAGGCGGGCCTTGTGTTCTGCGCATACTCACTTCGACGTCCAACGGTTCTTGGGGACCCCCAATTCTAAAACTCTGTAATATGTGAGACAGGTACTGCCCATTTCCTTTCTCCAAAAAACAAGTTTTTGGACTCAAGGTGGCCGTAAATATAAGACCGATAATGTGTTCAAGCATCTTGCAGAAGATTCATGTTAGTAAGATGGGACGGTAGTTTTCGTGTGAACGTTTACTGCCACTTTTTTAGACTCGTGCCAGTTTTTACTATCGTCTAAACAGTATGAAGCGTATCTGCTGATTATGACTGGCGATAGGAATGAAGGCGATACTAGACACGGAAATGGTGTTCTTTAGTATAGTGGGATTAGTTTCGCGGAGGCCGCTTGAAAAGTATACCTTAAGTTTAGTGATCGACCGGGCTGTGCCATCAAGTGAAATGTGAATAGGGGCCATGTACGGGTGCCTACCCAGATGCATCAGTGCCTGCATAGATTAATGAAGGCGATGCCTAGTTCTAGCGCCTTAAAATTTCCGGCTGTTGTTTCCCTTAGCATCCTGCGACACGTAGTGGCGTCTTGTTTTTTTTCGCTTTTTAATGCTCGAAGAAGAATATGCGCTTCGCCTGCGGGATGGTGTAAATAAGCAACTATTAGAAACACGTAAAGCCGTGCACATATGTTGAAACAGCCATTTATATTCTCCTAAGTTTCGTCTATCTGACCGCAGTCAGAGGCCTCAGAAGTTAAACGGATTCTGAAGCAAAATGTATTAAAAACTAAGAAACTATAATTGCGATTATGTCGGTATATAGTTGTCACTGCATACTTTTCAGCAGATGGTTTTATCTCGACGCTTGTGTAAGCGTTATAGCCTTCAGTTCGTTTTTTGATGCGCCTTCCCACAGCTGTGCAACACGAAACCTCGTTCTGATGACTAGATCATATAGGTACGACACTAAGTATGAAGGTTCGAATTGACGATAAAAAAACAACGGCTTATGGCTGCAAGCTGTCAGCGCAGAGCGAATACCAACAACCGAAGGCAACAGGCGTGCCCGGGCGGTCGGTGCCCACCAACATGTTACTCTTTACTCTCGCATACTGAACGCACAATGGCATCAACAGCAACAAGCTTTAAGGACATAGTTACAGGCGGGATATTTGGCATAAAGGAGTTTATTACTCTTCTATCGAAACGACATATTGAATCGTTCATTGCTACATTTTGTCTGATGTGATTGGTTAGTGCATAACTAACATGAACTGCAGCTTTTGGGCTATTCAATTCTTTCAGCGCTTTCTGTGCGCAAACGCGAATGCGAGCACACCTGTAATCATTTACTGCACCTAACTAAGAAGAAGTAAGCGATGCGCGGATTAACGGAACGCGAATGCTCCGAACACTCTGCTTCATTTAATTAAACATTCCAGTGAGATAAGTTTTTAAGATAATAATATACACTAATCATGTTTGAATAAAGAAACTTACATTCTACCAATATTATTTATTCTTTCAACACAACCAGCTTATTTGGGGCAGGGAAAATGCAGGGATGAAGGACAAAAAAATTGCGTTCTGGCTTACAACGCGCGAATAATGTCTTAAATGCCGACAACAAAGTAGAGCGGTAATTAATTGTATTTAATTTTCGCTCATTAAGAACATACGCGGATTTGCGATCCTGTGTTATTCCTTGGTACTTTATGTGTACGCAAAAGCGCCGACCACGCTACGCCGCCTCTATCTAATTCATAGCTGGTCCTCCTGGTTCGACTTTGCCTGAGAAGACAAAAGAAGTAGTGTGAGAGTTTAGGTTACCAAGGATAATCAGCCTGGAGCACTTATTGCAAAATCTTATAAAAGTTCTCCGACTACTGAAGTGCCTTTCATTGATGTCTAAGCGGGCCTTGACAGCTGCGCTTTCACTGCTAACACGCCTTTCTCCACCCGAATGCCCGGATAACTTGCCTAAGGTGCTGCACAAACGAACCAATAATAGGAAGTACATTGCATCTTTCGCTATTAAGTCCTCCCCTTATCTCCTTTGCCAAAAGACTTTTGAGCCTCCGCTACGGTATTCAAGGCTCTGTTTTGCATGTTCTGGCGTAGTTCACAGCTCTGGCACCCTGTACGCTCTCCCTCTTAAGGCTGTGTAGTAGCCAAACTGCGTCCTCTAAGCAGCAAAGGCCTTGCCTCCAATTAACCGTGTCATGGGCCAGCTTTTCTTTCCCCCATACTTTACAGCCTGATCCACCCGCCTTACTCTACGTCGCCCTTCCAACCTTAGCCATCTTTCCAGGCAAACCATTCTCTCCAGCGTGTCTGACAACAAGCGACTATCTCTCCATACTCGATACTTTGTGCTGACTCGATCAATGTATTCAGAGTTAAATTGGAAAAAATGGGGATAAACGTTCATTCTAATCTCCAACTATCTGATTGTGTTACCTTGCTAAAAAAAGGGCCAAACTGCAAAGCATAATCGAAGATGTTGGCATGAAATGCACAGCGGTGAGACTTGAATAAGAACATTTAGCTCATCTATATCTGCCGATCTGTGACGGTCAAACGCCTAAGGCCGAACGGTAGATCTGCAAGTTATATTTGCTATTGTCTCAGAAGGCTCTACAATAGAACATTGCGCTCCGGTGTCGCCGGCTTCCTTCGCACCACGAAGGGCAGATGTCTGCAACACTACAAGGCTTATAAATAATATGTAGAAAGCTAAAGCAATGTACAACCGTTCCATAAGGAATCAAGAGTTGGGTATAGGTGGCGTGCTATTGAAAAGCGCAAAAGTGTACATCGACCTTCTGGAGGTAGAGACCACGGATCTGGACCACGAGAGATAATTAGCTACCTCAATAGGAAAGAACTGAAAAAAAATATTGGACTGTGCAGGGAGTCATGGGAAAATTACTGGTGTTAAAGGACGGAATGAGAGAATAATAAGTCGTAGAACAAATGCGAGTTTGCGATATCCTTGTCGAAATCAAGAAACCGAAATAGACACCGGGATCGTATGTAATACGAAGGCAACATCACCTATGATACCTTAATGTAACGATTTAGATTATAAGAGAGAGAAGACGTAACAGGGGCGAGAGAGAGTCAGGTGGGCGGATGAATTAGGAAGATTGAGGGGATAAGGTCATCTCAGCTGGCACAGGAACGGTTAATTGCCAGAATGTGGGCGAGGAATTTGCCGTGCAGTCAACGTAGTCAATCTGATAATGTGCTCTTATTGTGAAGGTTTCGACATCATGACCAGCTGTTGAGGCAGACAGCACCAAGCATCCACATATTCCACCGGCGTGAGTGAAGCAGGAAGTTCTGGTTGGGGCGGAGCGGAGGGTGCTCCGCGGAAGCAGATGGTGAGTGATCCGCAGGCACCGAAGACCATCAATTCAGTCTCGGCACAGAGAGCACCAAGAGTGGAACACGCTATCAGTCTAGAGTTTCCATGTGCGTGTGGAGTTTGCCTCAGACGCATGGAGGAATCGCCACCCAGGGTGGCATGTTTTAGTCGGTGGTGACTTTAACGCCCCTCATTCGGACTGAGGGTACCCCACTTCAATCCCCTGTGGTAGGCGTGTGCAAGACGCATTCGCGGATGCGCTGTTTGTTTTACTCAACCATACAGATTCAGCAACGCGGACTGTGCGCCATGCTCGCAGTCCAACTGTTGCTCCGGACCTTACGCGGTGGTCAGGACCCGGGACTCCATCGTGGCACCTGGAGCCAGACTGCTGGGGTTGTGACCGCCATCCTATCATCATCGGTCTCCATCCATCAAGGGCCCGCCGATGACGCCTTATGTGCTCGGTGGTTAATTGGGACGGTTTCGCACCACCGTCGAAGATCTCTGTCTGCAATGATCTACACTACTTGTGGACTGCATACAAACTGCGCTGAATAAGGCTACTGCTGTCACCTGGACGGACGTGAATCGCCCGGCGCCGGATGTGGGTCTGCTTAGCCTGTGGGCTGCTCGCCGACAAGCGGAGATGGAAGCTTCCCGAGACCCGAATTCTGCGTAAGCACGGACAAGGCTGAATTACCTTACTGCCAATGCTCGCAGATATGAACGCGATCTCTCGCGACGGCAGTGGCATGCGTGGTGTGGGCAGTTCTCGACAGTCATCGAATGCTGCTCTGGCGAAAGTTTCGTGCAATAGAACATGGTTCCCGTCGTCCTGACGCAGCGGCCACAGCATGCTTCGCAGCTAACTTAGCTCCCGATGTTTTCGCCAGAGAGGCAGCGCGGAAGTTTTCTCCCAAGTATGATGTGTTGCATTCAAGGGTCATAGGAGCCCCCATGGCTGCCATTCCAGCATATGTCGATAAGGTCCCATCTACAGCCGACGCCGAGGGAATTGCAAGCCCATTTTCAACGCCCGGGTTGCTTGCAGCAATAGACGAGGCCCGTCGGAAGACTGCGCCCGGTCCGGACTCCATTTCTTACGAGCTTTACAAGAACTTAAGTTCCGCTGTACTGCGTCAACTCCTTGCCACAATTAACAAGGCATGGATAGAAGGCGTCTAACAGAAACCTGGAAATCGTCTTTTGTGATCCCCATACCAAAACCGGAGAGCCGCCGACAGACCTCGGAAATTTCCGGCCTATATCGCCTACGCCAACATTATGCATAATTACCGAAAAAAATTCTTGCCACACGAGTGTCGTGGTGGCTTGTGCACTATGGTTTCTACCATCCAGCCCAAACTGGATTTCGTACGCCCATAGGTACAGAAGACAGACTGGCTGGCTTGGCCTCAGCAGTTCTGGTGTCAACTCGCAGCCACAATGTACGTACTGTACTGGCCATGGACGTTGAAAATGCGTACGATATCAGCCACGCTGTCATCCTGTAATCGCTCGACATGCTGCATTTCCCCGTTGGAGTGCGCAATTTGTTTAAATCCTGCCATAAAGGCCGACGCTTTGCCATACGTCTCGGTGGTGAGGCCGTCGCATCATTTGTGCCTTTTCGAGGGCGTTCCCCAGGGATCGGTGTTATCTCCCAGGGATCGGTGTTATCTTCAACCTTAAGTAATATTGCTTTTATCGCCGTTGCTTCGCGCTTACATGATTTCTCTGTGATTAAGTTCTTATTGTATGCTGATTATATAACGGTGTGGAGCACTCACAACGACCTGATGACTCAAGCAGCAGGCCATCAATCAGCCATAGATATTACATCGACTCTTGTTTCTTCAATTTGTCTGGAGCTTTCAGTGAGTAAAACGACGTTCGTGTGTGTCGTCAACCGCTGGGGGCGCCGTAAACTGGCAACAACACTAATTCGTCTCCATCTATCTGGAACTCCAATTCAAGAATGTTCGACCGTAAGAATATTGGGCTTGAGAATAAATGAGTCAGGAACAGGTACTGCTTGACTTTCTGGGGCTAAAGAGCAAGCAATTCAGGCGTTGGGTCTGATTAGACGCTTTGCTCCTAAAAAAGGCGGAACCCGCTCTCAAGTTGCACGACAGTTGGTGCGGGCGGTTGTGCAACCGCGCCTCGTTTACCAAGCCCAATTCCAGCATTCGACGAGGGCTCAATGGGATCGTCTAGAAGCTGCTAATTGAGAGGAAATGAGGGTCATCACTTGCCTTCCCCGCATTACCCCGATAGTGGCGCTCCAAGAACATGCGCAGCTGAATACACTAGATGAGCTGGTGCAGCAACGACGCGATGCTCGCCGCCTAAATTCAAGCCTTACACACACAACGTGTGCACTCAGGGCATATGCTTCATCGCACTCCATTCAACAACCGCCCCCGCCAGTTCTTCCTCCTTGGCGCTTTGTGCAGCAAAGCGACAACAAGCCGACTGATCTACGTCGGCCATCATCTACCCCCGCGGCATCGTCGTTTCGCGACCGAATTACAGAGCAAGACGCAAATCTGCCGCATGGCTTCATCGTTAAGTACGTGGACGCAACATCCAGGCCTGCGAAACATCAGTAGCAGTTTACTGTCCTTGCAAGCCTGCTCTGAAGAAAACGTCAAGGTATCGCCTCTCAGAGCCTCCTTCCTCCTTCTGCGCGGAGATGCTTGCGGTTCAAGAGGCACATTGTTCTGTGGCAACCATTCCCATGCTACCCGCAGCCTGCATTGTCATTCTGAATGACGCCCTCCACGTCACACGCCTACTGCGACGAATCAGTCGCTCCCCAGAAATCTGCCAAGACATCCATTGTCTAGCGGCACGCATCCCGCAGCAAATCCGCATTGAGTGGGTTCCGCGTGACCTCCTGAGCGCACAAATCCGCGCAGATACTGCGACCCGCCTTTCGACCCCAACCTCCTCTTTGACTCGAGCCCTCACTCTGGATGACACCACCCTCCTTTTAACAAGAAAGGAACACCTCCGGCGCCGCACACGTGCTCTAAATCCTCCTTGTGCGGTAACCCTCCCCCGTAGCCTTACCCCTGCAGAGGAGGTTGCGCTTCGGAGGATACGGGTAGGGGTTGCCTTAACTCCAGCTGTTACACGCAAGTGACCGCATTTCAAAGAATTACATCCCCGCCCCGGTTGTCCAGTCTGCAAGAGCAGAGACTGCGAGGCGGATATCCACCATCTGTTGTGGGACTGCCCGGCACTGAAGCCGACGAGAATTCGGCACCTTGCGGCAGTGGGGCTTTCACTGGACAATCCGGATTCTTATATTGCCTGGACACAGGGTCCAATCATCGTTCACTTCTTGATTTCTTCAAATCAGCCCACCTTTTTACATTTACATAAGCGTCTTACTCATCACTCGATTCATAGTTTTAATGCCATAAGGCAATAAACATCGCTTCAAAAAAAAAAGAAAAATCGCGTTGCGCCTGTGTGAGTGCCAGCGTGCCAGGTGTGCGCATGCAAGCTCCAAGCCATCTGCGAAAGATGATCCTCAAGTACGGACTATCAACTGATGGCCTTGTGACTGCTGATAGTGCTACGCATTAAAACAAGAAACACTCTAATAGCCCACTTGATCACCTTTTTGTGAAAGGTGGGCTAGTGAAATCATCAATCTGAAATTCTTAAATAGCAAAATCTTCATACGCTAAAGCACAACGGTAAGCCTCAGATCTTCAAACGACTCATAATTATTTTTTCCCTCAGCGCAGTCTCAGTCAGCGGGCGCTAAGAATAACTTTACTGACACCATGCGTCAGCGCTGTTCGACCAATAAATAAAGAACTCCATTCCCACCCGTGTGTTGGGCCGTAACAGAGCGCAATGCAATGCCAGAGGAAGGCCTTTCACTCGTAACAGCTTCGGAGGCCTTCTAAGAAACGCAGTGCTCTTCACTTGACAGATTCATATTTCCATTTACAGGTATGTCTCAACACAGTAATCACGCAGTCAGGCAGGTAGCCAGTCAGGCAGGCAGCCACACAGCCAGACAGCCAGGCTGCCAGCCAGCCAAGCAGGCAGGCAGCCAGGTAGCAGCCAGGCGCGCCTCTGGCAGCAACCGGGCGGAAGGCAGGCAGGCAGACAGGCAGGGAGCAAGGAAGGCAGGCAGACAGGCCCTTAGAGAAAAAAGGCTGTGCTAAAAATGCATTTCGAACACATTTATTAATTTCGCAATTATTTCGCATTTTTTGTCCCTATGCTTAAACTGCAGTATGAATGCTTTCTAAGTATACTAGGAGTACTATTCTAAGCATTCTTGCAAATGCATCAAAAATGCATCATTTTGTCCGCTGAGTATATTTATTATACATTAAATATACAAAAATACACAATAAATACATTAAAATGTACTAAAATATACAATTAACACATTATTATTATGCTGAAAATAAAGAATAAATACATTAAAAGTAAACGAAAAATATACATTACTAACATTACAATACATTAAAGTACACTAAAAATATACAATTAATACATTAAAAATGCCCTCACTTCGGCTGGGCTTACAAAAGATTGGCTAGTCGGATTCACAGGATAATACAACAGAAGTAATGACTGAAATGCTTATCTTCATACTCAGGACACAGACAATCCCAGATAAAACGCGTTGTCATCAAGAAGACTATGCCAGTGCTAAGTCATGTGACGGGACCTGAACGTGAAAGATGTCGCCACGCAGGAAACGCGGACGGAAAGTAACGTCATGCAGAAAACACGAACTCCAGCGACAAGCGTAATACTTGGCTTGGCTTATATATACCATTCGTGAGGGGACACATTATCTTGCCTGGTAAGGCGCTTTTCGCGCAAAAACTGTAGTCCCCAAATTCTCTCACAAGTGTCGGAGTGGCCGCGTTCGACTCTGCGGTCTATCTAGATTCGAATTGTCAATCGTAACTTGCGTCACTCATGGGTCAGGAGTCTAACTGTCAACAAACAAATACATAGGGGTCTATGGGGACCGGTCGGCCCTTCTAGTCGGGGTTCTTTTCGCTGGCATGCTCGGGCCCGGAGGCGCGCATGGCGCCCTGGCCGGTACAATGCTACCAGGCTGTCGACACTTAATTTAAATAAGTGTTGATTGCCTTTCTGATAGCAGTTAACATAAACGAATGAACGAAAGGGGAGAGTTTTCTCTGTACTCGGAAACGTGATTTCGAGCACAAGGTTGTTCCACGGCGGCTTCAAGTGTGCTGCAAATAAGCTGACGCGAACTACCCATTTGTTACAGTTGAAGTATAGTACGCACGAATTAATTTCGTAAATTTTAAGGGTATATTTCGAATACTAAGCATAAAATTTCAGGAGCCTACTTCCCGCATATTTTTAGTGCAATCATGAATACATATGTTTAAAATACATTATAAATATCCCGAAGTACATTCCAAGCGTTTTAGTTTTCGCTAAGGAGGCAGGCAGGCAGGCAGGCCAGGGCAAGCAGGCAGGCAGGCCAGGGCAGGCCAGGGCAGGCAGGCAGGCAGGCAGGCAGGCCAGGGCAGGCAGGCAGGCCAGTGCAGGCAGGCAGGCCAGGGCAGGCAGGCAGGCCAGGGCGGGTAAGCCAGGGCGTGCGGGCCAGGGCGGGCAGGCAGGCCAGGGCAGGCCAGGGCAGGCCAGGGCAGGCGGGCAGGCCAGGGCGGGCAGGCGGGCAGGCCAGGGCGGGCAGGCAGGCCAGGGCGGGCAGGCAGGCCAGGGCGGGCTGGCAGGACAGGGCGGGCGGGCAGGCAAGCCAGGGCGGGCGGGCAGGCAAGCCAGGGCGGGCGGGCAGGCATTCCATGGCGGGCAGGCAGGCCAGGCCAGGGCGGGCGGGCGGACGGGCGGGCAGGCAGGCCAGGGCGCGCAGGCAGGCCCGGGTTGGCAGGCAGGCAGTCCACGGCGTTCGGGCAGGCAGGCCAGGGCGGGCAGGCCAGGGCAGGCAGGCCAGGGCAGGCAGGCCAGGGCAGGCAGGCCAGGGCAGGCCGGCCTGGGCAGGCAGGCCAGGGCAGGTAGGCCAGGCAGGCAGGCAGGCAGGCAGGCAGGCAGGCAGGCAGGCAGGCAGGCAGGCAGGCAGGCAGGCAGGCAGGCAGGCAGAAAAACTTTAATTTATCAAAGGAATTCGAAACAAGGAGGCCCCTGGGTACCCGCACAACCCTACTGTCCTCAAATGTTTGTTTCAAAGGCCCAAACACTGGCGGCCCGCTGGGTGGCGATGGTCTGCCTTGGGGGAAAGGAGGGAGGGAGCGATTACTTCGAGAGCAGCAGGGTGTGCCAATCCTCCCAGGTCTTTAGGTGCTCAGGCCTCGAGGGGGAGGGTCCACCGGGCAATCCAGGAGGGACCTCTGTAATAACGGAAAGATTGCGCGCGCAAGTGATCTGCTTCGGATCCCCTCGTACCTATCATGTCGGCCACAACGGATTTCTCAAATGGCGACGAACGCCCGAGCGACTTGGTGCTTCTGTAGTTTTTAACTATGAGCCCCTTCGGCCGGAGCACGATTTTCAGGTCGTCCTCACCGCCTCGAAGAAGAAGAGGCGGTGGTTCATCTCGCTGCTCCTGATAATTTCACCTTCCTTGTAGTGATAGGGCCTTCTAGCACATCCTGTTACTGTTACTTGGGAGAGGATCCCGACCGGACCAACTGCCGCATAAGCTGTTACTAACGTCTGTCGTGGCCTCCGCGGGCGTTTGCCGTGAGGTGGCCGCTTTGATTAAGGCAAACATCGACCCCGAGGTCGAGGGAATCGGAACTGTTACCCTCCAACCTTCTCGTCGTGCCCTCGTGGTTGCCTCCAATGACCCTGCGAACCTGGACCGTCTCAAGGCCGCTATAACCAGGATCGAGGATACTCGTACTTCGATCAATGTCCGTGTCCCCCAGGAGAGGAACTCGCACATTCGCCTTGCCGGGGTCGACCCCGACGTGTGACCGCAGGACCTCGTCATGACACTTAACCGCCGGAACCACAATCTTCATCTAGATTCATCCTTCTGCAAGATTAGGTTATCTTTTGCCCAAAAATTTGGACAATTTGTGCGTATACTCGAGGTAGACCCCCCTGCCTTCGCTCGTCTATGTGCGGCACGTCGCGTAACTATTGGATGGACTTCCGTCGAGGTCCGCGAAGATTTGCATGTCCCACTCTGCACTTACTGTGCTCAATATGGCCACGCTTTGAAGGCATGTAAGCTGCAAAATGATCCTTCGAAGGCTTGCTGCGCCCGCATTGCGGGTTCGCACGCTTTGGCGGCTTGCCCGATCAGTGTTTAGGACCTCAGAAGCAAGTGTGCACCTTGCGCGGCTGCTGGTCGCCCGTCCGCTCATCCTGCGGGGCATGTTGCTTGTTCACTTTTGCGTGAACGTGCGAATAGGATACGCGCCCCCACTCATTATGTGCCTTAGTCCTAATGTTACCCCGCGTCCCTTGCCCGATCACATTTGTTTCTCCAAGTTAATTTAGATCACACCCGTTGCGCGACTTCCTCGATGGTTAAATTTATTCAGGACAACAATAGTACAATAACGGCTGTGAGCGACCAATACATTACCACCAATAATGAATTCATAGTAATTCCCTCTACTTTTCACAAAATCTGCGCTCCTCAAGACTCAAGGTGTGTCGTATTGCTTCATTATCCTACTTTTGATACCTTTCCAACTTTTATTTCTCTTGACATTGTTGCTATCTTATGTTCCACACCGACAGAGAATTTTCTTTTTATTGCAGTATACATTCCGCCTCGTACAGATAATAAAGCGGCTCTTGCTTTGCTTACTACTTGTATACAAACTTCTCCCACTGATAAAATAATCATCTGCAGAGATTTTAATGCAAAAAAAAACATTGTATGGGGCGCAAAAGATCACTGACACTAGAGGAAATCACGTTCAAGCTTTTGCGGCCTCCAATGCCTTGGTCGTCCTTAATAATCCGGATTCTTTACCAACCTACGAAACTCCGTGTGCTTCAAGTTGGATTGATCTTAGCTTCGCGCCACCAAATTTGCTAACACAGGGCTATACTTGGCAAGTCAGTGCTAATGCATCACTTTCCGAGCACAGATTTATTACATATTCGTTCTCCTCCCAACTTGTGTCTCCGTTCAAGCGGCTCACCAGGGCCCGCTCGGGTCGTTTAATTTACCAGTTAACTTCTTTGCCTTCGTTTCAATATTTTTATAATCATAAGTTCCATTCAGCGTCCGCTCTTGATCAGGTTCTAGCTAAATTTAACGACACGTTTATGAGACTATATAAGAAAACTTGCGTTTGATAAAACCCAAATTTCCCGACGGTTCCATTTCGTGGACGGCTGATTTGAGCATGAAGCGGTCCCATGTGCGCACTCGTCGCCGCCGTTTCCAGCGTATTTCAGACCCTCAGTTAAGAATTTTCCACCACTCATTTTATTATAGGGCTCTAAGAACGTATCGAACTAATATTCGAAACACCCATGATAATTATTTAAAGGAAATCTGCTCCACTGCTGCGCGCAAATCCCTGTTTGGCAAGCCATACAAACATGCTTTTTGCAAGCTCTGGTACCATTCTGTAATTACTCCTCTTCAGTACTCTGATGGCACGTATACAGAAACGCTTCCTGACTCTTTAAAGTTGCTACTTCGTACTCACATCGCTACAGATACATTTTCTCGCGATCTTCCGTACCATACGCACGTTCGCGACATTATAGCACAGCCTTAAAATAGCTCAGTTCAAGATTTACCCTTCACTGCTGCGGAAATTGAAGCCGTAATCAATTCGATCGCTGTGACGTCTTCTCCTTGCCCTGGTCTAATCTCTTCTCGTGTTGTTCGCGCCTTGTTTAATACTCATCTCTCGTTTTTCCTCTCTATTTTTAATTCTGCATTGCAGTTGGGTTACTTTCGTCAGACTCGGAGAGTTGGAAGGATTTTATTTATTTCCAAACCGAATAGACCAATGCACCTTCCTAAGTCTTACCGGCCTATCTGCATTAATTCGTTTTTCGGAAAAGTGCTCGAACGTTTGTCGTATGGTAGGCTGTACTATTTCCTGTTCCATAATAATCTGCACAAAAAGCTGTACGCTTTCACGCATTGCCGTAGTTCTGTTCAGGCTCTCTATCGTTTGCGGGAGTTATTATTTACATATAAGCAACAAAAACTTCCTCTGGTTCTCATTTTTCTGGATTTCAGAGGTGCATTTGATAGTGTTTGGCACCCTTTGGTTTTAAAATTTTTAAGACAACATCGTTGTCCAGGAAATTTATATTCCCCCTTGGCTTCTTTTCTAGATAAGTGATATTTGACCTATCAATCTCCTTCTTGTACTATTTCTCTGCCATTCTGTCGGTAGTCCGCAAGGTTCGCCTCTGTCACCTTTACTTTGGAACATTTTAATATATGACCTCTTAAATCTATCTGTCCATTCACCTATCCACAGTCAGGCATATGCTGACGACACTATTATCCTTGTCCCTGGAAAGACTTGGCGCGAGTTGTCAACATTGGTATCAAATGTTTTAACATTAATCCAAAACTGGTGTGGCAAGTATCGTGTTCACTTCAACCCTCAAAAGTGTTCTCATGTTTTATTTTTTAATGAAGTCCCGGCGTTGCGTAAATGTAAGCCAACTATACGCCTAGACAATTACAGTCTCAAGTGTGAACCCATTATTAAATTATTAGGAGTTGTTTTAGACTCCCAGCTAAGCTTTATTTCTCATGTTATTCATTTGCAAGAGAATAATACTGAATCTACGACCAAGCTCCTTAATTGGTTCTGTTTCTGTTTTCGTGTTTCTCCATCGCATTTGCGCCTTATGTATCATTAGGTTATTCTTCCTACAATCACCTATGCCACCCCAGCTTGGTGGTTACATTGTCCGCCTTCCAGACTTAGAGATTGTGTCTTATCTTTGCAACGCATTCCGCTTCTTTCTCTTACTGGTTCCTACAGTACTACGAGAACTGTTGTTCTTCATGTCCTTGCCAATGTTCTTGCATTGCCTATATATCTGGAACAAATATGTGCAGAGTTTATGCTTTTTACATTACGGACACCCGTTGTCTACGGCAAGATATCTTATAACCCGTTTGAAATTCAGCCAGTACTTAATATCTGGTCTGACCATCCCTCATTGAAATATAACTTTTCTTTTGCTCAACTTAGTTATCAGGAAGCCTTGGCTTTTTCGTGTCAACGCGCGTTGCATATTTACACAGACGGGTCATATACTCATCACAGTGCTGGTGCTGCTTTTATTGTTCTTAGCTCCACACAAATTATTTTATACGTTCATCGCATATCTTTAGAACCACCTTCAAGTGCCTATGCCGCCGAGCTTGTAGCATTCCATTCCGCTGTTGCGTTTGCTATTAATAACCCTTTTTCTATGCGCGTTCATTTCCACATTGAGTCTCTATCTCTGCTTTCTGCCTTCTCTTCAGTTACTTCATTTAACCCGACAATTATTTCCATTAAGAAAGGTCTCTATCGTTTGTCTTCTCTTGCCTTATTTTTTATTTCATATCCGGGGTCACTCCAGAATTTTTGGAAATGAGACAGCCGACCAGGCTGCTGGTATTGCTAAGCAATATGGCCATTTACACACTTATGCCCTTTCACGCCGTTGCGTGCGTTCCCGTTTACACCATTCTTAACTTCTTTTATGGCGAACTTATTGGCAAGAAAATAATGACGGCACAAAATTATTTAACTGGATCCCCGATACGCTCAATATTCGTTCCATCCGTCTACTTCGGAGTCCTCTTATTACTTTATTCAATGGGCACGGTCGATTCCCTTTCTAGTTTAAAAAATTGGCTTATCTCCTTCTTCAATTTGTTCATGCGCTGTTTTGTGCGAAGATGTCAGTCATTACTTCCGGAATTGCTCTCTTACTGCTCCTTTAGTTTCCTGTTTAAAGTCTCTCTGCTCATCTGACATTACACTGTCTACTTACCTCTCTCTTTTGAATAACCCTGCTGTTTGTGGTGTTCTGATTCAAATGGTTCATCTCATCAGCAGCACAATTCCTACACATTCCCGATGAGTACCTCCGTCATTATCATTTTCCTGCATAAGCTCTCTACAGAGAAGTGCTCTGCCTTCCTTTGATGGACAAAGATGCATCTCTCTGTGGTCTGACACTGTGTTTGAACCAACTGCGCCTATGACGTTATCTGCGCTGACATTTTCTGTGACTTACTCTGCGGTTCTGTCTGTCTGTGGTGTCTGGACCAACTGTGCCTGTGACTTCATCTGTGTTGACATTCTCTGTGACGTTATCTGTGCTTCTGTCTGTCCTGCGCCTTTGGGGTTTTATGTTTTTCGTTTGTTTGTTGTTTCTATTTTCCTGTTTTCTCTTTAACTTAAGTTTTTTTAGCGTATAGCTCCTCGGTAAACCGTTGCTGGTCCGGGCTCCCTCTCTCTTTCATTTATGTTTTTTTGTATTTTTTCTGAGAGGACCAATAAAAGAGGGAGCGGAGGTAGTCTTCTCCGCATCGCTTCTCCTCGCAGGTGCTGCTGTCACGGCGCAGCTGGCGCGCCAGATGCGCTCCTCTCCTCGGTTAGGCTAGCGTCGCCGTTGCCGCCATATGGCTGCCTTTTCCGATATATCGTTGTCGCATTTTTTGCCTTCTAGTCATAGCGATTTCCCAGTCCTGGCTTTCTTTTTCGGTCTGTAATCTTGTATGCGGGGTGCTGCCTCTAGAGTCTTGGTTGCCTGCCTCGAACCTGCCTCGGTCATGCACGTGGTCGGGCTCGGCGGCGTCAATAAAGTCTTCTTCCATGGTTTCTTGGATTTCTCCTGAATTCCTGGCTGGTCCTCTAGCTAAAGGTTGGTCTGCGATATGGTTGGTGTGGCGGGACATCATTCCGGGCTATGTACTCCTCGGGCTGAGGCCGGGGATGCCGCGGAACCCCGTACTCGCGTTAGGCTTAGCTAGGCGGCCGATCATGTGGAAATTTTAAATGCCGATGGAATCCAAAATATTGGACCCACCGTCTTGAAAGCTGTAGATGCAAGGCAGAAGACTTCATTATAAGACTGCGTAACTGACCCAGAATTATAATCATCAGCACAGACAGCGAGGAAGCGGCCCAGGTCCTACGGAAGATCACCCGCCTGACGTTCGGGGACCGCACTTACGCAGTCAACGCTCACGTTGCTGCGCCGGAAGGCACGCAACGGCGAATAATCCACGGGGTGGTCAACCCAGGGACCACGCCGGAGGAATTCAAAGCAAATCCACGCGTCAGGACGCAAGGCGTCCAGATGCTTGCAGCCCGCATGCTGGGAAAAAAATCAAGCACCGCGGTCGTAACCTTCGACGGCCCCATCACTCCCAGACAAGTGCTTTATTATGGTGGTGAAATGTGGTGCTACCCGTACCGACCGACAAGACAAGGATGCTATATCTGCTGTCAGCAAGGCCATCGGTCGGATGTCTGGACGACTCCCGAGGCCAATGCTTGCAAGCAGTGCAGCGAACAAAATCCAGCGGAGCAGCACCAGCGCAGCCCCAAGTACCTGATCTGCGGGGGCGACCACCTGACTGGCACCCGGTACTGTAAGCAGCGCCTCAACACGGCAGAGGAGCTGCGAGGAAGACCAACCTTGAAAGGCCAGCGACGCAGTCGGAGCTGGAGTCGAGCACGGAGGCCACGTAGGTTAGCGGAGGAAGACTCGGACCAGGGCCAGGGCGGCAACAGCAGCGGACACAAGTCACGGAGCCGGAGCCGTAAACGGGGCAGCAGCCAGAGTCGAGGCGCCATCGGAGACGAATCCTACCCTCTCTTGGGCCAGCAGCACGGGCAGCAGCAACAACCGCAGAAGAAGAGCAGCAGAGTCAAGGTGAGCTGGGGAGCAGGCCCTCCCAAATCGCTAGTTCCGCACTAGGGGCAAAACAACAAAAATCACAACAACATGCAGGCAAACTATGATAGAATCATAAAGAAAACAAAGCGTTAAAACGAGAGTTAGGACTCAGCCGTGAGGAGACGCGCCAGTTTAGGAAAAGAATTGACGACCTAATAAGGGAGCTGCAATGGCAAAGGCAGGCAGGGTGTTCGCCCGTCAAGTCGCCGCCGCCGCCGGCCGAGCAGCCCACAGAACAGCAATATTCATAAGAGCATAGCTTTAAAGATAAAGTACGCAACTTCATGGTAGCCATACAAACTCAAATGCAGCGGATGCAGCAGAGGGCAGCACTGCAAGATCAGAGATTCAGAAACTACGTAAAGTGCCAAAACACCCAAAAAACCATTAATGATGCCAGAGATAGGCTATATACCGAAAGAAGATTTAGACAAGAAACCCAAGGGACAGACGCTAGTAACTCAGTAACATGGCAGGGCAAAACCAATTAAAGATTTGGCAATAAAACTGCAGGGGCTTCAGGCTCAAGCAAGGACTCCTGCAGAAGTTCATTTACAACAGATATAATCATGCTTCAAGAAACTAATTGCACTCCCACGTTGCGGGGGTATAAGTGCAAGGAGAGAGGACGAACCGAACCGCAACCCTCGTAAGCAACATAGTAAACCTATACAGTCCCCCAAGGCAGATGAAAGCGGACTTTATAAAGCTTTTTGCCGGAGCGAGCAGGCTTGCGGGGCAGGACACCCTAATTATAGCGGGAGACTTTAACGCTAAGAGCCTGAGCTGGGGCTACCTCAAAGACAAAAATAAGGTTCGCAATATCTGCGTAGCTGCAGAAAGCATCAGATGCGAGCTCCTCACAGACGAAAATCAACCAACTAGGCAGGGTAACAGCGTCAGCCCAGACACGTGCCCCGACCTAACCTTTGTCAAAGGAGCAAAACAAGCGGAATCGAAGAATCTGCAAGAAAACCTCGGCAGCGACCATCAAATCATAAGAATAAGCACAGCAGCAGATAACGTCAAGAGAAAAATTGGCGCGGCCCACCTCACGGACTGGGACGCCTTTAGGCACCACTGCCGGCAACTAGAGGGCAACATCACCTCGAAACGAGAGTGGTGCCAACAACTTAAACAAATACAAGAAATGTATACCAAGGAAGTAGATCGTACAGAAGAAGCACAAGAGGTGGACAAGCGGCTACTTAGGTTATGGGAGGCATGACGCGGTCTTACTAAGAGGTGGAAGAAACAGAAATTTAATAGGGAGCTAAAGAATAAGATAGCCGAGGTAGCATCGCAAGCAGAAGAGTACGCAACACATTTAGCCAGGCAAGAGTGGCAACAGTTCAGCAGTCCGGTGAATGGAACACTCAGCACGGCTAAAACGTGGCGGATTCTAAAGACTAATGGATCCTACCAGGACTAAAGCAGAGAGCGGAAAAGCCACACAGAGACTAGTGCACCAATATCAAGGAACAGACGAGCAGCTCCTCGATGAAGTCAGAACCAAATGCTACGGCTCAGATGAGCCCAAGGGCTACGAAGGAAACTAACTTGGAGAAAAAATCCAGATATAGACAAGCCCATCACCCGCGGCAAAGAGAGCCATTACAGAAAACACAGCGGCAGGAGCAGATAGAATTAGAAACTCTCTCATAAGAAATTTAAGCGACGAAGCGGTGGACCAGTTGACGGACTACCTAAACCGACTGTGGGAAGACGGAAAGACACCAGCTGAATGGAAGCATGTCGTAGTAGTCATGATCCCCAAACCAGGCAAGAAGCTGCAGATCGAGAACCTCAGACCAATCTCCCTCACTTCTTGCCTGGGAAAACTGTACGAGAGGATCGTCACGAAACGCATCCAGCAACATCTAGAAAACAAGAGGTTCTACCCGGACACCATGTTCGGCTTCAGGGCGAACCTCTCGACGCAGGACGTACTTCTGCACCTTAAAGAAGTCCTGGAGACAATGCCCAAAAACGGGGAGAACGTAGTCATGGCACTCGACATAAAAGGTGCCTTTGACAACATCGGCCACGCCGCTATAATGGAGGGGCTAAACAACACCAACTGTGGGAGAAGTATCCATGACTATGTCAAAGACATCTTGACCAACAGAACGGCCACGGTGGCACTAGGGTAGCTGAGGAGTGACGTCTTCACGGTGGCAATAGGGTAGCTGAGGAGTGACGTCTTCACCACCCCAAGCAAAGGAACACCCCAAGGCTCGGTCATCTCGCCCATACTATTAATGTGGCGATGATCGGCCTAGCGAGAAGTATCAGCAGAATCCAAGGCATCCAGCACGCGATGTACGCAGACGACATCACTGTCTGGGTGAACCATGGATCCCTGGGGGAAAAGCAAGAACTGCTACAACGAGCAGCAAAATGCATTGAAAGGTACGTGAAGAAAAGAGGACTCGAAGCAGCGCGACACTGGAGCCCTGAACTAGGGGCCCATCCCTGCTTTGAAGGTCAAGATTCTTTAGCGATGGAGACGAAGACCGAACGCTAAACCCTTAATGGAGCAAATAAAGTTTCTCTCTTTCTCTCAAATGGCGAGCTTTTTAGACAGGTATCATTGTTGGCCTCATTAAGGCAAATTTAGTATCGACAAAAGTTGGCGCCGAAAAACGGGAACAATTGTAGACACACAAAGACGAGCGTTTGTCTCATAACAAACGCAGTGCTCTTCAATTATTAGATTCAATTTTCCACTTTTAGGCATAAGCCCAAACACAGCCATCAGCCAGCAGGCATGCCACCATAGGGCCAAAAAAGCATTGCTTGACCCTTCATCGGGCCACTGCAAAGTCATAAACAACGGGTCACTCACTTCCTGTCTGAAGGCGGCGATCACCAAGTCTTGCCCACATGCTATCAATTAAAACGTTGCGTCCCAGTAGAAGAGGCTAAAAGGGAGGGGTACCCTCAGCATGTAATCGTGCACACATTGGCAGATGGACTTGAAAATGTAGCAGGGCGTTACAGCATTTCGATTGTATTTTCCGCCCCTCTAAAGTGGAGAGCAATCTCTTCACAGGGTCACAGCCAGATGGAAGAAGGAGGCGAAATGAGGGCACGACGGAGAAAATTTAATGCAGCATCAAACACAAAGCCCCTTTCGTTACGTGTGCCAGGGGGGGGGGTTGTGCGCAAATTGCCGAAATCTTGTCGCGCACTATACATCATCCAAACCGGCTGATGTGTCAACGAAGGAGTAGGAAAACCTCGAAGATTACTCGGGGGAGATTCCATTGATAATCTTCCTAAACATTGAATCACGTGTAGCACAAACGGCAAGAAAAAGGAAATTCAGTGTAACCACTTTTCCACAAAACGACCGACTTATTCAGGCATGGGGATAAACTCACTCGTGAGCTCAGGGAAGCCTTCCATATGCGCATCAGTGGAGATAATTGCGTTAGTCAGACTACCATCCGCTTTTCTGATGGGGAGTATCTGTTCATGACCAAATAATTGGAATTCACGGTATAACATTTGATGTTCATGACGTTATTGTTTTGTTCTTGTTGGTTTTCTTTTAATTCGAGCATATTTCCGGGATTTAAATTCAGTTGTGAGTGCAGCTCGTTGTCTGTCTACGCCTGACCTCGTTTTCCCGCGCCAACTTATTGAACATGCATATAAACTAGTTAGCCCAACTTTCTGCTCGTGTGGTCTTTTTAAGATATCTGCGCCTGTTTTGCGAGCACAGCCATAGACATAGTTGTTTCTCCTCTTCAGAACCTGTGAAATAGAGGGATGGTGGTGCGAGGACGTGTTACAGTGGCGTTCAAAAATGCGATTGTATACAAGTGCATTAAAACAGGCGTAATAAATTTTACCACCGAACAGGGCTAGAAACAGTGTGATTCGACCGCACAAGCAGACTCAGGTGGCTCTAAACTCCTATTGTGCTTACTATACAAGGAAGTATAGCTAACCCTGGTGATTCAGCTAAACTGGCGATAACACAGGCGATAACACAGGGGATACAACGATACATTGGAGACACAGACGATATAGCTAGCACAGAACTCACTTAATTGCTAATGCGGATAACAATAGGATTCCGGTAGGCAATGTTGATGTGTGCTTCTCTAACAGAACCATAAGTACAGGTTTTGGGCACCTAACCTGAAAATTGTGGTGCAGCCTGCGAAGATGCTACGAGACCTTTGTAGTAGGCGCATGACGCTGTGTTCATAGGATGTTTAAAGAGTATTTCTTGCTTGGACTGAGCGCAAATATATTTTGCTGTGTCTGCATCTTCGAGCACAAAAAGTAATCATTCAACCTTTCTAAGGCTGTGTAACCACGAACGCAGTTGTACCATCAAGTGCTGCGACATTTTGCATGACCTCTGATATTTCGCCGCCTCATTAAGTGCGAGCACTATGTGGAATAACACATAAAAACCTTTTCTATCTTGATTAAACAGGTAACACATTACCATTAACATAATACGAACTGTTTGTCTTAATAAACATCGTCTGCCCGAACTGTCTTCCTGTCACGATCGAAAGGCTAGTAGCAGTTTAGCCAGTGGCTATAAACGGAGCCTAACCTTTTCCATCGACGAGATTTGAGTGGCTTTTAACTCTTACACTTGTTCTTATTTTTCTTCGTCAATAATTGCACAACCATTTAGAGAGAGAGCGAAGGTTACGTGCACCGCTTTGACAAAACAGAAAGGCGGCCAGGCGGAACTGAGGAAGAAAAGAACGAATCCTGTTTGGAAATGTCTTCCGACATAGTCCTGTATGTTTTGAGAACGTTTTCGCATTGCAATCATCCCAAAGTGTGCATTAATATTAGGTACCGCACGAGAAGAAATTGTTCGTAAATAGCTGCCAGCTGTGCAGTTTTACTTAAAGGATTTTTGTATGGTCGAAGTCGCATTTTGAAATTAGCAATAGAATGGGTGCACATGCCAGCGCACATGCCAGCGCACATGAAAGACGCTTGGTTGTAAATGCATCACAACCCCATATCAATGCAACAAATCTTGACTTATTGAAGAGTGATACGCGGCAGTTTCGGCAACTGAGCGAGCGGAACTCAGCAATTTCAGAATTACAATTTCAGCTGCCAATCTATGGCGCACGGATGAAATCTAATAAGCAAAGTCGGCGGCAACAAGAGATACATGTGAGAGCGGAAATTTTTGATTGAATTGCACGCCTTGAATAATGCCTGCATTCTCCACCATGTGCTCTAGGGGGAAAAGAGTTTGTCTCGAAGTGCTAACACTGACATGCAGAGACAGATTTTTATGTACTTACCGCTACCATCAAGCTGTACATACTGTGACCACTTTCGGTATTCAAACCTGGAGAATATCTTGCCGCTGAGCAGACAATGTGTAGCACTGAGCGCAGACTTGAAAAGATCCATCTCTTTAACAAGTACCACCTAATGTTTTGGTTCAAAAAATATTTTAACGAAGTAAATGTGCTGATAATTGCGGGAAAAATGGCAGACGGATCACAGACAGAAAATCAAATCAAATATGTTTTAGGTACACGATTTACATGAGCTCAGGTCAGGCGCAGTAACACGGTGATATTTTGACTGAAAGAATTTTCATGGTTCGAACCGAGTCAAGCTCTCAGCGCAATGCGAAGGCGAACAACTAAAGGCAGCAGACGTGCCAGGGCAGTCGGTGCCAGCAACATATTACTATCTACTCTCGCACACTGGACGTAAAAAGGCATCAACATACACAGGCGTTAAGGGCATAGCTATAGGCGTGGAGTTTTGTCATGAACGAATTTTTTGCTCTTCTGTCGAAACACCATTAGATCGTTCATTGCTTCATTTTGCCTGATGTGATTCATTATTGCCTACGTAACATGAGCTGCAGCTTTTGAGCTATTCATTTCTTTAAGTGCTTTCTTTGCGCAAACGCCAGTTCGAGTGCACCAGTAATCTTTTACTGCACCAAACTATAAAGAAGTAAGCACTCCACGGATTAAAGGAACTCGAATGCCCTGAACACTCTGCTTCATTTATTTAAGCATTCCAGTGAGATAAGTATTTAAGATAATAATACACACCAATCATGATTGAGTGACGAAACTTACGTTCTTCCAATGCTCTTTATTCTTTCAACACAAATATCTTATTTGGGGCAGAAAAAACACAGGGACTAAGGCCAAAAAATTTCTGCACTGGCTTACAACGCGCGAATCATGTTTTTAATGCCGACAACAAAGTCGGAAGAAATAAACTGTATTTAATTTTCTGTTGTACAGACCATGTGCAGGTTCGCAATCCTGTGTTCTTCTGGTGCCTTCTGTGTAGGAAAAAGCGCCGACCACTCTACGCCGCCTCTGTTCAAACCATACTACACTTTGGTCTTAGCCAAAAGGGCATTCCTGGTCCTCATTGTTTGAGCTTTCTTGAGAAGACAAAAGGAACAGTTTGAGAGTTTAGGTTACCAAGGATTCTTAGCGTGGTGGCACTTATTGCAGAATCTTCTAAAAGCTCTCTGACAACTGAAGTGCCTTTCTTTCATGTCTAAGCAGGCCATGAAGCTGCGTTTCACTGCTAACACTGCTTTTTCCACGCGAATGCCTTTATAACATGCCTAAGGTGCTGCAAAACAGAACCAATAATAGCAAGTACACTGGATCTGTCGCTATCAATGGCTCCCCTTACCTCCTTTTCCAAAAGACTTTTGAGCCTCCGCTACGAAATTCAAGATTCCGTCTTGCTTGTTCTCACGTAGTTCACCGTTCTAACACCCTGCCCGCTCTGCCTCCTAAGGCTGTATAGTAGCCAACTGCGTCCTCTGCGTAGCAAAGGCCTTGCCTCCAATTAACCGTGGCATGGGCCAGCTTTTCTTTTCACCCCAGACTTTACAGCCTCATCCGCCCGCCTTACACTCCGTCGCCCTCTCCTACCTTACCTTTCTTTCCAGGTAAAGCCTTCTCTTCAGGCTGTGCGGCAACGAGAGATGAACCCACTACTACTCCTTACTCCATCGATGTATTTAATGCGTTAAATTGGCAAAAATTTGGGATAAACATTCATTCTAATCTCCAGCTAGCTTATGGCGTTGCCTTGCTTAGTAAATAAGTGGCCAAACTGCAAAGCATATTCGAAGATGTTGGCAGGAAAAGCACAGCGGTGGCACTAAAATAAGAACATTTAGTGCACATATATCTGCAGCAGTGTGACGGTCAGACAGCTCAGGCCGAACAGTTGGTCTGCAAGTTATTTTTCTGTTGCCTCAGAAGTGTCTGCAATTGAACCTTGCGCTCCGGTGTCGCCGACATCCTGCACACCACGAACGGGAGATGTGTGCTACATCACAAGGCTAATAAATAATATACAGAAAGCTAAAGCAACGTACAACAATATCCTAAAGAAAAGAGTTGGATATAGGTGGCGAGCTATTAGAAAGCGTGTGCACATCTACCTTGTGCAGGTAGAACTAGTAGACCACGGATCGCGTCCATGAGAGATAAATAGCTACCACAATAAGAAAGCACTGAAAATAAATATTGGACAGTGCAATGAGGCGTGGGAAAATTTTTGACATAAGTTAAGGCACTGAAAGAGATAAAAATGCGTCGTAGAGCATATGCGAGCTAGCGATATCCTAGTCGAAATCCAGAAACAGAAATGGACATCGGGCAACATCACCTATGACAACTTAATGTAACGAAATAGATTGTAAGAGATTAAAGACGTAACAAGGGCGTGAGAGGGTCAGGTGGGTGGGTGAATTAGGAAGATTGAGAGGATAAGGTCATCTCAGCTGGCACAGGAACGGGTTAATTGCCGGAATGTGGGAGAGGCATTTGCCGTGAATTCAACGTAGTCAATCTGATAATGTGCTCTTATTGTGAAGGTCTTGACATAATGGCCAGCAGCTGAGGCAGATAAACCCAAGCATCCACATATTCCACCGGCGTGGGTGAAGCAGAAAGTCCTGGTTGGGGCGGAGCGGAGACCATTCCGCGGATGCAGATGGTGAGTGAACCGCAGTCGCCGAAGAGCAGCGATTCAGCCTTGGCACACAGAGCACCAGGAGTGGAACGCGCTGCCTGTCCAGAGCTGCCATGTGCGTGTGAAGTTTGCCTCAGTCCCATGGAGGAACCGCGTGGTGCGTCTGTGCGTGCGAGAGTGCCAGGTGCGCGCATTCAGGAAACCTCACACTTGAAGGAATTTTTGAAACGCATACTGCACACTCCGGACGCATAATTATTGTTCGCTATTTCAACATTGATACAAAAAATGAATGCCACAAATACTACGCGAACCTGTTAACATCATACAATTTACGAAACATGATTATTACACCCACGCGTGTAAATACCTACTCTTCATGTATTATTTATCATGAATTAACAAATATACCGAATGGGATACGCGTTGGGGTTTACAGCGAACCCAGCTCCAATGACATCCCCCTTTTTGTTTCTGTTGACAGAGCAGAGCGTGAGAGCTAGAAGTATGTATCTAAAATAGATTATGCATGAAAATCTATTATCCGTCGACTCCAGTGTAATATACTATGACGAAATCGATGCAGAGTTTAGTAACCTAATAAGCCCTGTCTACATGAACCCGACAGGACCGGGTAGAGTCAGCGTCGGGCTAGGTGACTCGCCTCTGACTCACCCCGATTGGTGTCTACATGAACTCTGTTCAAGCGCGTAAGTATCGCAGCGGCGCCTAGCGTTGAGGTTCGCAGTTATCGTGCAAGTTTCCGGTTCCTGTTTTTGGCCCGCGGGTTCCCGCAGCGCGCTCATGTGGTCATATCACTTCCAAGCCGACAGTGCTGCTGCACTTCTCTCTTGCTCCAACCGTTCCTGTCACAGAAGACAGAATTGTGCTACAACGTCGTATCATTGCGTATGGGTGTCGAAATTCGGGTGAGGGAATGTTTATACTCACGGCCGTGAATCGCTTCTTCAAATTCTTCCAGCAGTTCCGCAACTGCTGCCCCGTCCAGTGGTAGCCGAGATTGGCCATTTCGGCCTGCAGATCTTTAAACAGATCTTGGTTGCGCTGCCGTCTGCTGTCCAGCGCCTCGCTCACTTTTTTTCATTTATTAGCCGCAGAAAACATTCCGCTTCCCGGTCAGTCCAGAAGCTCGGGTGGAAACAGCGCGAGGACCGACGGCGGCTGCCATTTTGGTCGACTGATCACATGACCGAAATCTTTCCCAGAGTTCCCTGTTACCCGACTCCCTGACCCGACTGCGTATACATGGTTTTTGGAAAGGCGAATCCGGCGAGTTAACCTACCCCCTGCAGGCGAGTTAACTCGACTCGCTCTGCCGCTTATTTTACTCGACCCGACAGCGTCTACATGAACCCGGCAACTGGTTTTTTACCCGACAAGCAAACTCTACTCGACTCTATCGGGTTCATGTAGACAGGGCTATAGACGCGCTTCCGCGAATGGTTACTAACTGCAGCAGAAATAATAATGTTCGCTCTTAGGAAGCGCCACTATGCCCATGGATGACTGCGCCAATCCTCGCCGTTATAAAAAGAAAAGGATTCATGGTACCGCATGTGGAAGACCATCCCACCTCCCCCCCCCCCCCCCCAACACAAAGATAATGTTTACTATCTAAACTAATCTAAGAGCCTGCGCAATAGATCCGTGTCGATGATGAGGGCACGAAAAGAAGCTTATTACAAGCGTCTCGTTGAACACGCTCCCAGAAAGTCGCATAAGGTCTGGAAAATAATGAACGAAGTCGCTGGCAAAGACAGTTTGCGCCGCGTTCTCTCGGAAAGAGTAGATCGCAATACTACTGAAAGATTTAACTCCTTTTTCACCAATAATGGCCCGCCATTGGCTGCTCAACTTCTTGGATCACAACAACAAAATGCTGCATCCAATCCAGTTCTAAATAATTTTCGATTGTTTTAAATCAAACCAATGAAATTACATTCATTATTCTCAACTTTCCAGGCAATAAATCTTCAGGACTGGGCGAAATTTACAAACCCATATTTAAGGAAAACATTTATATCTTGGTATCCATCTGATGAAAACTTTTTAATCATTAATTAAAATGTGCAAAGTGCCCCTCCGCAATAAAAATTGCCAAATATGTCTCGTTCTACAAAGATGGAGGCCGATCCAACCCCGTCAAGCTACAGACCCATTTCTGTCTTCAGTGTTATTATTAATATTTACGAAACGATTCTATCCAACAATATTTTCAGTCTTAGAAAAGTATAGCTTACTCTGTCAACAGCTACATGGATTTCTAAAACATCATTAAACGCCCTGTGCAGTCCTAAATTTAACTAAATAATTAATACAGCATTACATGAAAACAAACGAGCTGTCGATGTATTTGTTGATTTATTGAAAGTGTTTGATACCGTGGATTACAATTTTATGCTCAACAAATTAAACTATTATGGATTCCGTGGTGAAGTCTACAGCTTGCTTCCTAGTTACATCAAAAACCGTCAAGCTGTAGTTATCAATATTATTATATTATCACTTCGATATTTACAGACCAGGTTTTCTCAAGGTTTTGTTTTAGGGCCCATGTTATTTTCGTTATACTTGAATGATTTTCGGAAGGTCCTAAGTTGCTCTGATGTTTTAATGTTTGCAGATGATACTGCGAACGTAGTTACAGCTGACTATCATGAGGATCTAGAAGCGAAAATAAACGCTGAATTGAAAAAAATCTTCAAGCCTGTTTTAGCAACCATCCTGGGTTAATTCAAGCAGAAGTAAGTATGTAGTATTGAACTATCGAACAAATATCAATGACAGCAACCAAATTAACATTTTAATTACCGACCACTCACTTAAACGAACGCACTCATTCAAGTATCTTGGTGTCATTCTCGATAAACATCTTCACTGGAAAAATCAGATTAGCACCGTCTGATCAAAGTTGGCTTCTGGCGGTTATGACTTATTACAAGCCCACGATTATTTAAACACGCATACACTGGATACCCTTCGTTTTGCCCTTATTAACAGTCATTTACATACTGTGTAAAACCATGGGTTTTGACATACTACATTTACCTTGATTCTCTCCGGCGATTACAAAAATGGTCTGTCCGAATTATAACACAAAGCAAGTATACCGAGAAAAGTATATATTTTTTCCAGTTATTCAATATCGTTTCTATTGGTCTTTTGCATACCTTAAAGATGTCGGTGTGTGTAAACAACACAGTAAAATATAATCGAACTTTCAATGCCTCCCTCTTCCACTCTTCTTATCGACTGACAAGAAACCTCACACATAGTAACTTTAATCTGCCACCGAATGACAACTTATACAGCGAAAGATTGGTGCAATTTTGAGGAGCCAAGGTTTAGTATGCTTTATCCATAGAAATAAAGCAGCCCCATGAAAAAAATAAGACATTATATGAACATGTTTTACGAGCCTTATATGTCCTATGTGACTGTTCTTCTCGATTTTCGTTTTCTTGTACTGTGTTGTTCATTTACAGATCTTTATTCATTCTGCTGTTAAAAGTACATTAATTTATGTTCTCCTCATGGTATCGTGCATTTTGGTCTCCTGAATGCAAGGCGGTTGCTGTTACCACTAGGCCATCGTTTCAACATTCTAATGGTCGAAGTATCCACCAGTTTTTCAAATAGTTGCAAGCCATACCTTAGCGAAAACTAGTAAGTTTGGAATACACGGCGGGATATTCGTAATGTATTTTAAACATATTTTGTAGTCATAAACGCACTAAAAATATGCCGGCAGTAGGTAGTAGGCGAAGTAGGGTAGGGTAGTAGGCAGTAGGCGCCAACTCATGGCTCACTTCGGCTGCGGTGGTGGCAGACAGCGGTTCGCAGCCTAATTGCTCCGTACAACTGGTTGCAGGTTGCAGACTGCGCGACGGATTTCTCCTTCGCCTGGAATTCCCAAGACTGTGGGACCTGCAGTAACCTTCTTTGAACTGATCGGCTGTGGATGCACGGCATTTCGTTTCCTCAAGCAACTACCGCTGCTAGCGTCACCAGGCTGCTATCACCGGAATGATTTGTGCCGCTCCTGTCATGCCCACTGCTCGTCACTTCGGCTGCGATGGTGGCAGACAGCGGTCCGCAGCCTAATTGCCCCGTACAACTGGTTGCAGGTTGCAGACTGCGCGACGGATTTCTCCTTCGCCTGGAATTCCCAAGACTGTGGGACCTGCAGTAACCTTCTTTGAACTGATCGGCTGTGGATGCACGGCATTTCGTTTCCTCAAGCAACTACCGCTGCTAGCGTCACCAGGCTGCTATCACCGGAATGATTTGTGCCGCTCCTGTCACGCCCACTGCTCGTCACTTCGGCTGCGGTGGTGGCAGACAGCGGTTCGCAGCCTAATTGCTCCGTTCAACTGGTTGCAGGTTGCAGACTGCGCGACGGATTTCTCCTTCGCCTGGAATTTCCAAGACTGTGGGACCTGCAGTAACCTTCTTTGAACTGATCGGCTGTGGATGCACGGCATTTCGTTTCCTCAAGCAACTACCGCTGCTAGCGTCACCAGGCTGCTATCACCGGAATGATTTGTGCCGCTCCTGTCACGCCCACTGCTCGTCACTTCAGGTGCGGTGGTGGCAGACAGCGGTTCGCAGCCTAATTGCTCCGTACAACTGGTTGCAGGTTGGTGCTTTCGCCTTTACATTTTCTGTCTTGGTCTTACCCTGCTGCCACCGCTGCCGAAAGTGTCTTGCTTTGTGCTGTGCCTTTTTGACTTGTTTTCCCGTGTTAGATAAGACATGGCTGGCCGCGATAAAATATGTTCGAAAGCAATTCCAGCCAAAGGCCGTGTAATGGAATGCTCTGAATGTAGCAACTTGTTCCACCTACGGAAAATGTTCTGGGGTGTCTGAGGCTGCTGCGAAGAGAAAGGCTGAGGCTTTTTTCGAAGTCTGGAAATGTGGCACATGCTATTCGTCACGCCTGAGAGGGGGCGGGAGGCGGCAAGGGGGGGAGACGAAGTCAATATACCTGTCATTCTCAGTGCTATCCTTGCCGAGACTTGAGAAACTTGAACATCCTCCAGAAAAAGTTGACAATATTGACAAGTCGATCAATATGATGTCAGAGAAATATGATGAAGTGTTAAAAACAATGGTTAGACAAGAGGCAGAGATTAAGGAACTTCGAAAGCGAGTTGTTTGTCCTTGAAAGTTGTAGTAACAATGAGGAAGTGAATCATCTGAAGGTCACTGTGAACGATTTGGAGTGGAGGAGTAGACGGCAAAATTTGGTATTCCATGGCATTTCGGAGTCAGATGGTGAGAATTTGCTTGAAAAAGTGAATGATGTGGCCCACTCAATTGAGCTTCCTGAGCTGTGCGAAGGCGATGTGGATGCCGTACACAGGCTTCCCGCGAAACAAGGCAAAGTTCCAGGTGTGCTAGTTCGTTTCATTTCCCAGAAGCTCAGAGATCAATGGTTTTTGAAAGGCAAATCACTCAGAACGTCTGACTCTGAGGTCTCAATCGTAGAAAACCTGACTTGGTTGAAACAGAACGCTTCTCGATTCTGCAAAGAAATGGGCTGATGCGAATGCTTACAAGTATGCCTGGCACCGGAACAACAAAGTGCTTGTACGAAAGGCGAACGGGGAACTGGCACACGTGATTTCGATGCGATGACGATTTGAGGGGGCTGTTGCAGTGAGTCACTGCTCTTGATTGTAATTAGGTTCCTTCTAGATGGGTGATACTTACCTCTCTCCGAATGATATTAATAATGAGGTTCAGGCTCAGTCTAACCATTTTTCAGTGCTATGTTTGAATATTCAGTCTGTTCGCGATAAACATGACATTTTACGTGCATTCCTTGAACAGTTTAAATTCAGGTTCTCTATGGTAATGCTTACTGAGACATGGGTCAAAGACAAAGTTGATTGTCCTGAGCTGCTCAACTATCAGTCTTACTTCCTAAACAGAACAAGCAGAAGAGGTGGAGGCGTTTCTTTGTTTGTGCTTGATAGTGTTCAGTGTGAAAGGGTTGAGGAGACTACTTCGGTTACACCTGATTATGAGGTGCTCTCAGTTTTGTAGCAATAAAAACCTCTTCACTGTTGTGTATCGCCCCCCGAATGGTTGTGTTGAGAACTTTTTTCACTATATGGAGCATGTTTTTCAATTTGCCATTGAATATAATTACACTGTATATATAGGTGGTGATTTCAATGTCGATATGCATGAAAATACACCCATAAAGTCACGACTATCATTACTAATGGAATCATATTGTCTTGCAAACGTTGTGGCATTACCTACACGCATAACACCCACTACGGCAACACTTCTTGATTTGCTGATTACAAATAACGCAACAAATGTGCTCTCAACCGGAGTTATTAATTATGCTATTAGTGACCACCTGCCTGTTTACATCGTATGTAATAGTGTGTCTGTATTAAAATCCACCTGTAAACAAACAAATGTAAAAATACAGCAGATCACCCCAACCGCGTTAGAAACATTTCGACGCAAAATAATGAACGTCAACTGGGAACCAGTTTTTGCTGCATTGACTGCTGACATAGCGTTTAGTTGTTTTCTGAAGATATTCGCTTGTATATATCGTAACAGTTTTCCGTACAAAGATGTAAAGAAACCAAAACGATCTCGTAAACCCTGGATTACCTCGCATATTCTTCGAATGATTGCCAGGAAAAATTCCCTCTATCAGAAATTCTTACAAAGTCGCAGTCCAGAATCGTGGGCAACGTTCAAGAGGTACCGAACACAAACTGAACTTAACTTAAATCACCTTAACATGTTCGCTGGTCTGACCGATCAAAAGAAAGTTTGGAATAGGTTGAATCGAGTCTTGAACCCTAACTCTACAAATACAATTGACAGTATTACAATGGAAGGCATTAGTTATAGTGGACTCGCACTCGCAAATAAGTTTAATAGCTATTTCAGTGGACTTGTTGATAGTGAACACAACAATATGGCATTGAATTACATTACGAATCATACAAGTAACAGTATTTTTATAACATGTTGTGACGAAAATGAGGTGCTTAATATATATAAAGGCATGAACAATACAAACAGTGAAGATGCTTTTGGACTGAAAATGAAACTTGTTATGTACGTCTTGGACATTATCTGCCCAATTTTAACTTATATTTATAACTTGTCTTTGACTACCGGCATTTTCCCTTCGGACATGAAAATAGCAAAAGTAGTTGTTCTTTATAAAGGTGGTTCGAAAAACGATCTTGGTAATTATAGACCAGTGTCTATATTGCCTATTTTTTCTAAGGGCTTGGAAAAAACAATACATTTACGACTTTCCAATTTTCATGAAAAATACAACGTGATAACTCCAAGACAGTTTGGATTTAGACCTAAGTCCTCTACTGAAATGGCTCTCTTGAAGCAAAAAGAAATAATCTTAAATAACATTGAATGTAAACAAATAACCCTTGGAATATACATAGATTTCTCCAAAGCCTTCGATAGGATTCATCACGAAACTCTTCTTCTTTAACTTTCTGCATACGGTGTCCGGAACAAAGCACTATCTCTTATCACCAGCTATTTAACTGACCGATATCAGTACGTTTCTATAGATAATCATCGCTCTACTTACAATAAAATAAAGCATGGTGTACCTCAAGGTAGTATCCTTGGTCCCTTATTATTTAATGTATATATTAATGATTTAGTACAGATTGACTCCGAAACAGAATACGTAATTTACGCTGACGACACTACTTTATTTCTGACCGGCACCAACGCGAATGATAAAGTAGAAAAGGCTAATAGCGTGTTCGGAAAACTTAACTCATGGTCTGAAAAAAATTCCCTACTAATAAACACGCGGAAAACGAAGGCGATATTTTTTAGAGCTAAAAATGTCAAATGGGCTGTACATACAGATTTAGTATTGGGTGGTAATATAATAGAAATAACTAATGTTGTAAAAACACTTGGCGTTCACTTCAATGAATTTATGTTATGGGACTACCACATCTAGCAAATAGAGAGTAAGCTAGCTCGCGTTGTCGGCATACTCAGAAGGTTAAAGTGCATGATACCTACTAGGACAAAACTTGTTATTTACCATGCCCTCTTTGACTCTCATGTTAAATATTGTCATTTGGTTTGGGGTACAACGACGCAAACTAATATTCAAAAGGTTTTGACATTACAAAAAAATGCAGTCAGAGCAATTGCGGGTGCCACATACTTAGCACATACGAGTGCTCTATTTGCAAAATACCGCATAATGGATTCAAGGGTTATTCATCAGTACCGTGTAATTCAGCAGTACAAATCTCAGGTACATAGTGACACCACATTTTTTTCTGACCTTGCGAATCTACGGGAAAATACCCCTGTTCACAACACAAGACACTACGAATATTGGTATGTACCTTGTCCACGCACAAATTACGGTTTTAAAACACTCAGGTATGTGTTGCCATCTTTCCTTAATAGAAATGCTTTCACTAATCAATCCATTCTTTCCGTTTCATATAACGCTGTCAGAAATATGTTCTTACAGAACAATGAATCATATCCAACTGTAAAATAAACTAAGTATCCATGTGCTGTGATTAAACTATCATTTGCGTGTGTGTAACAGTACCGAGACTATTCTGGTGATCTGTTATGAAGATATTGTACATATTTGTTATTTCATGCATTCTCTTGTTATTGTTTTACTGCTGCCTGTCATCGCCGTGCCAAGCCGCTACGGGAGATGGGAGCTTTGTCAAGCCGCGTGCGCGGCTTTTTTTCCTTTCTCCTCAGCCATTGTACATGACTGAAATAAATGCAAATGCAAATAAATAAATAAAAAGAAGGACGACAGGGAACTGAAGACGATCTTCAATAGGTTGAATTCTGCTATTAGGCGGCACACGAACAAGCTCTACAGGTCACAATGGGCCTCATTCTGCGTTAGTTTGACTGTGTTCTCACCGATGACGAGAATATGGCGAGTTATTGGCAGCCTTGCTGGAGAATCTCGCCCTTCGAAGCCTTTCTAAGCTCTTGCAATACGCATGCAAAAACTTATTGCGTGCTTGGCAGTGGAATTTGCAGAAGCACTCGTACGTACTAATTCTTGAATAGATTAACATATACACCACCTGCTTCCTCCGGGCCTATCATGGACGTCCCGTTCACGCTTCGTGAGCTTCAGACTGCGCTCAGTGGCCTGCGGCGCCGGTGTGCACCAGGTCCCGACGGCATCACCAATCAAATGCTGAACAATCTGCCCTTGGAACTCAGGAAGGAGCTCCTCAACTTCATCACTCGAGTTTGAGAGACTGGTGATGTTCCTCCGTCATGGAAGGTGGCACATGCAGTTCCAGTACTGAAGCCTGGCAAAGACATTACAGACCTTGCCTCGTATCGCCCTGTGTCATTAAGCTCCTGTGTAGCTGAGTTGATGGAGAAGCTGGTAAATGAACTCTTATCGTGGTGGCTTGAGGAGAGCAAGGCACTGCCAACATGTATGACAGGATTCCGCCGAGGTCTTAGTTCCCAAGATAGCGTCTTAGACTTAGTGAGTCACATTGAACACCAGAGAGCGTTCGGCCTTTCCACCTTAGCCATTTTTTTGACGTTGCGAAAGCTTACGACAACGTGCTTCAGAGCTCAATTCTAAACAGTTTGCAAGACATGCACATACAAGGCGATATGTTAAGATTCATTTACAAGTTTATAAGTGATCGTGCAGTTCGCGCACGATTAGGGAGTACTTTAAGCACCGAAAGGATTCTATCATGAGGCGTGCCTCAAGGAAGTGTTCTTAACCCCACGCTCTTTAACGTCCTAATGACTGGCCTCCCCTATTCGTTAAAAAAACTGCAGCCAAGTGCGTATGTTAATATACGCTGACGACACCTGTATTTGGTTTACCGGCTACCAACACAAGCGATTAGCCCTGATAGCTCGACAGGCTCTACTTTCGGCACAAGCTTACCTTCAAGGCGTGGGATTGTCACTGTCAGTGGAAAAATCCCGCATTGTTCTGTTTCCAGGTGTAGGAAGACGTCAAGCGCGGGTGACGATAGACCTCGGTCACTCTTGCATACATCAATTCAACCACACCCGTTTCCTGGGCGTCATTATTGACTCCCGTCTAAGTGGCGAAAAGCTGTAGACGCGATTGTTTCATCTATATCTCCGCGTCTCAATGTGATCCGTAGAAGTGCACGTAAAGCATTGGGAAAACAGTCCTTTTTCAATGGTCAAACTTCATGAAGCGCTGGTGGTCGGTCGCATATTGCATCAATTACGGTTAATTTCCCCCTCGGCATCACAACTTGAACGTCTCGAATTTGTCCACTGAAACGGCCTAAGAAGAGCCATTGGAGTTCCTCAGGCGGCTGCGAATAAGGCAATACTTCATGAGTCTCTATCGAAACCATTTAGCCTTGTCGCTTCTCAGAGACTACTAATGCATCTTGGCCGCCTAAGGGGAGACGGTAGCTGGGCGCTCCCTTCTCCAGCGGCTCTGCAAGAGATATGAGTCGAAGGCTTACTTGGCACTCAATACTCTTAGTTCTTTAGGCCTTAATGTCCGAAGGCAAAGGAAACGGTTGAAACACCCCTCGTCTTTTCCGACCCTCGACTGTAAGGTGACAATTCCCTATGTTAGTGCAAAGTGCAGCTCTCCTATGGCAGCAACACGTTCCCTTGAACTTTTGGAATCATTTGGAAACAAAGTATGCCCACCATCTTCAAATTTTCACGGTTGGTTCTGTGGACAAGGTCAAACAAGCTAGCGCAGCGGCTTTCATACATTCCTTCTTTGGACTGCAAGTGGTCCGTACTCTTTAATGCTGTCGTATCCTCCACAACGGCTGAAAGTGTTCTTTTCAGGCGGCTTTACGGAAGTTAGGTTCTTGTCTGGCCCAACCTGTTGTCATCCTGATTCAAAATCTGCCCTTGAGAGGTTAGAGCGCGGATTCCCTACTGATGTCTTGCCTATAAGCTCTCTAAGCTTGATGCAGAATCTGCACAGCAGAGGCTTTACTCTATAACTCCAATCGGTGCCCTCTCACATAGGAGTCAACGGTAATGAGGTGGCAGACAATCTTGCCCATAAAGCTCTCAAGGATTCCATCAAAAAGAGTACCTCAAGATGGAAAAATGTCTACAGGAAAACGATGCTCGATCATTTCAGTACCCTGTGGAGTGCGCCCCACAAGCTATTTGTGACCAAGGGGCTAAGAAGGTCCCAGGCGAATCTACTACATCTAATTCGCACGGCCTCTGCTCGCACTCCTGCCTGGATGCATAACACGGCATA